>JABUQX010010712.1:0-17500 GCA_015478945.1 Trachelipus rathkii
GGCCAACTGGGTGATTTCATAAGTAAACAAATAACAAAGTTATATTAGAAGGGATCAGGAAAAAAGACTTCCTAGATTGTTTCTATTTTTCACAAAATATAAAAAATAATAATAAAAAAAAATTTTCATTATTATTGAGGTGGTGTGTTTTCGATGGAACAACCATGAACTTTCCAAGCAACTATTTTTCTGATGGTATACCTTTATTTTAAAAATACAAATCATAAGTTTTATTATAATTAAAATTTGTTTTTTTTTTATTAATAAACTCTTGTAGTTATCAATAATTAATTTGTACTTCTGATTTCCCCAAATCGATAAGTTGCAGTTGAGAAATAGTGAAGGTGAAAATGACTAAGTTTACTTACGGTCATTTTTCGCTTCCAGACAGTTATTATATTGGATGAAAATTTAATATCTTAGACTAGATAATATGCTCATGTTTTTTTTTAATTGGAAATCCTTTCCATGACTCAATAAACTGCCGGATATTTTGAGTTTTTCAGGAATTGACTCTACATAGTAAAGACATCGAGAAACATCCTGTCGGTCATATCCAGAGTATCAGGAACAGACGATTAGTATTCATCATGCCCAATGTTAATGGCCGAGAGATCTTCTGATAGACAATATGTTTCATCAAAATATAACATCGATCTTTGAAAAAAATTACTTAGGCTGCAGAAAGGTGAATGCCCAATCCCAAGTTACTTCTACAGTCCCTCTGGGCAAAGGACATGATGTGTCTAACAACAAAGAACACATTAATCAGGATTGGGACACCAGTAGGCCAAACACGTTATAGAAGATCCGGTGTTATCTGGCGAATAGATGAGGAAACTGTCATCTACAGTTGAATTGTAAAAAATCAAGATCTCTTATATAAGACAATGCTAATGGACAAATAATAATACCGTCAGAGAGGCCGACATAATCGATGCTTGTTATAACAGCATTATTAAGGGGAAGTACCTATTGTCACCCCTCATATCTATCATATCAACCAGGAAACCTTTTACTTGATTCTTCTTGGTTGTAGGATAATATCAACAAGAAACCCTTTAACTTGATTTTCTTCGTTGTTAGAACCGTTTATTCTTAGAATCACTAAAGAATAAATGTGAAAATTTATCTAAAAATTAACATTAAAATTGTATATAAACTTGTAAAAAAATATATCTTGTAAATATTCATAGCTTAATAGAGAGTCCTGAGTATCCTTCCCTGCGCGCTGTTTCTATGCTCTTTGCCTCTTCACTCCCGTCTTTCTTCGAACGACGGGGAAAATTGAGGTGGGGGTTTTGATAGTGTGGGAGGATATAAGGGAGATATTGATCATTTGCATCCAAGGTGTCAATTGGCAATTCGCTATCTTATTCTGTTGTGTGTTTATTCTCGGAAATGTTTTTTTAATTACAGTCTGGAATGTTTCCATTTCTGAATCCCGGCTGTGATACTTATATTATATTATATGTCTTTCAGTTATTGAAAAACCTTTATAACATGTATAGATACTATACCATTTTTTTCTTTTTTTTTTAAGTACATTTGTTATGATTTTTTATAAAATTATAATATAAACTTAATGATAAACATAAGCACAAGTTCTTCAAATGATAATAAAAATAAAATCGACTGAATATTATACACAAAAGAAGTTGATAAGCCTTTCTAGCTGTCTCAGAGGTCAGTGCTGCAAATTTATTTGATTTTATTAATTAATAACTGTAAGATTTTGTAGTAATGTACCGATAGTAAACTTGACTCTTATTACAGTTTACTATCTTGTGCTTGCTGGAAGGCCGTTGACATCATTATCCCATTTAAGAAAAACCCCTCTTGGATATATAACGGGTTCTGTTTCTTAATAGTATGGATTTATGTGACTTCATATAACAGTTGCAAATGTAAATATAAAATTATGGTCAAGTAATATTGTTTATATTTGACAGGGTTCTATTTTGGGATTCATTCATGAATCCACATCTTCTATTTGTTGCTGATTCTGTTTGGGGCTTCATCCTGAATCCGATTCTGTTCCAGGGATTCATTCCTGGAATCCGTCCTTTAAGCTGATACTCTTGAGTGAGATTCTTAGTGAATTTTCTCGGTGCTATTTTGAAGTTGGAATTCATCCTGAATTTTTCTTCTTGGAGTTGTTTCGGAGTTGTGGTTCGTCTGGATCCCTCTCCCTGCCAATTCTAACGTTGGGGTTCGGCCTGATTCTTTCCTCCTTAATAGTACTTCAGCATAGTTGATTCTCCTGAATTATACTCACCACTTGGAACCATTCTTCAGTCAAATTCAGTAAGTCATCATTTATTCACAATTGTTGAGTCTGGTTTCTTATTTCCTTGATTTTTATGCATGAGCAATATTGGGAAGCGTTTGGTTTCCACTCTCGTATCTGGTACTAGAGCTGTCTGTGCTTGTGTTTACATATTTTACACCTTGGAACCTTTTTTAACTTGCCCTCCAAGGTGTATTAACTAATTCTATATATTCATAATCTTTTATTTATATATTATTTGGGTAGGACTGTGGTAAACATTAACTTTTGTCAGACCTCCCACCATATATCTGAGCGATTTTAGTAAAGATAAACACTTTTTTTATGGAGTTGTCACTATCCTTCATATTGATGTTTTTGGTATTGTTATTCTTAATCTTTGAGACCTCTATCGGGTTAATCTTCGAGACCTCTATCGGGTTATCTTTCGAAAAGTCCGAAACAAGAGCTAAATTAATTCTACATCTTCCTTTAGGTAAAAAATCTTTAGATTTGTATCAACATTTATATCAAAGTTTCACAATCTCCTCGAAAAGTCATTCAAAGTCAGCAGGCCGACGAGTCTGAAGACTAACTCCTCCGTTACGGAGAAGAATCTAATTCTGCTCCGTATTACCCCGGATGCTGTTCAGGTGGTTTGCTGTGCTGACTAGACCTCAAACCCACTTATCTGTTGAAACATTCACAAACCTAACATTGATCGTAATCTCCTATACTTTGACTTCCGAAATCAAAAATTCTCGACTTCATATTTCCAAGAAAGAGCGGAGAGAGGTACCTCACCGTCGGGAACACTTGTTGATCCCAGCGATCAGTTACGAAAACACCTTCCCTATTCATTATTCTTAGAGAGCAGGTTCCAATTATTCTCATTCTTAACATTTTCCCGCTTCCCTTCAGAAGAGCTTCCTATCCCTTCTATATATATAATATATATATATATATATATATATATATTATATATATTATATTATAATATATATATTATATAATATATATATATATATATATATATATATGATATATATAGTATAGTATATATATAGTATATATATGGATAAAAGTATTTGTATCGGATATTGGCAAAAATTTTTTGGTATCGGGTTTTGAAAAAATTGTGATATTTGTTCAGTATTGGTATCGGACTAAAATTTTTGGTATGGGTGTAACACTAAAATATATATTACGGTATATTATATATATATATATATATATATATATTATATATAATTATATATATATATAGATATATATATAATATTAGTATATATATTAGTATTACCGATAGTATCGGCCATTTTGGGTTTTATCGGTATGGTTAATATGGCCGATACTTCTTACTTTTTGGGTGAAAGAATTATGGAAAACTTTTTGCTAAGGAAAAACTACAGATTTGAGATCTTATAAGGAATTCCTTTGAGCTAAGCTGAACCCCACAAAGAATGCATTCTCCGCGGTGAACCACTTCTAGAGTCCATTTAAATTGCGTATAACCGAGGAGTTTGCTCGCGTGACAAAAAAAAATATTCACAGAAGGGAAGCCGCCTTATCAGCAACCCCTTGCAAAAGCACTGATAGTGACGATGTTGGCTTTTCAGCAAATTTTTTGATTCCTTTTTTCAAAAAATGAGGAAGTCAAAAAGTTGTTGTTTTGACTAGCGTTTCACAATTATATTTACAAGAACTGGCAATTACATTGGTTTGCTTGGGTAAATAGCTACTTCAAATTTGTGATATTTTCACATTTCATGTAAAATTCGCAGGCAAACTGTCTTCTCTAAAGAAGTCCCTTCTATCATTATTTCTGTCTGTATTCCTGCTCAAAGGTTAAGAATATACTTATATTATACTATAACATCGTAAAAATTTTAATTGCCACTCGTAAAAAGTTTTTTAAAAACTAGGCAGTACTCATTTGCAGACTGAGTGGTCTTTTATTTATTTTTATTATCATAAAAATAGTGAAAATTTTCTTGTTTTTCTTTTTCCAGGCACGAATAGCTTTCTTCCACTTGCAAAATCTAAAATTCATACCATGGTTAGGTAAAAAGGAAGACAGCTGGTAACTTCCACTCACATGAGTAACTCCATTGGAACTGGTTGTGAAATGCTGCCTTCTGAACTCCCAACTCTACGTGATGTTCTGAGATATGAGTTTCTGCTAAGAGAGTAGAGTGGAGAGAATGTCAGGAATTACCCAGCTGCCACTCTTGCAAAGGATATTTATCCAAAAGTGCTTGAAAAGTGGAAGCTAGCAAACAGTTGTTTTATGGTGCCAATTTAAATTCGAGAGTCACAGTCCTGAAGAGGTAGAAAACTGGGAAAAGGCAAAAAACATATCACTTGGCTGAGGAAGAAACTGAATGAAAAAAGGCTTTCATAGCAACGTTAGACAAGCTCTTTGACATCCTCAAATTGCAAGTGTGAGATTAAGCTATGTTCAGAATTTCAGGGTCCATGTCAAGGTTCTGTAGACTGTAAACATGGTGCACATCTCCTGCTCTTGTTCTAAGGTATGAAGATCCTTGTCAAAGAATAGTGTTTATTAATATTCAAAGGAATAAGGTTGAATCTGTTGAACAACATAAAATTGGATTACCAGATCTATGAGCACAGAAGACAAATTAAAAAGCAGAAGAGGCAAGAGATGAATAAGAAGAATTTCTGTATATAAGCAGAAAAGCGAAGGGCAAGAGTTAACATTAAGCCAAATGGGAAGTTCTTTTCTCCGACGAAGATGAAGACCCAACTGATGTTACAGATGAAGAATCTGAAGAACCTTTTTGCAAATTTCATGTGATTTGATGTACTTTATACTTCAAGTACAATTAGGTATAATACTTACCAATTGCCGCAATGTTGCATTTTACAAAGTTATTGTATGTGTCAGTCTACGTGCAACAGCTGCCATTACAACAGCTGTATTTTTGGAGGCTGGATTAATTACTGAAGGAGACAGCGAGACTTGTAGTTGATCCAATAAAGTAAAAAGGGGACAAGAAAAAGTCATGAAATCACGTGATGACGAATTTCATGCTCGATGCTGGATAGACAATATTGAATGCATTTTTTGATGGACACAAAGATTCCCCTAAAGTTCTGTTACAAGCAGGTAACTCAAGTTCATCAGTTTCGAAATATTGTGGAAGAAAGCAGCCATCTACCTCACTGTTTCCAGTGAGCCAGTGTGAAGGTATCATTTGCCATTTACTCAAGAGAAAAGACTTAACGGAAAGGAAACCTGCTGAAGTTATTTCTAATTATCTTGTGGATTTCTTAAAGAAAAAACAACATTGATAAAAGTTTGCAGCTATTGGTGGTGACTCAACGAATGTTAAACACTGGTTGGGAGGGAGAAAGTCATGCATTGGGTGAGGCAAAGTGAATCGTAAACTCATCTAGTTGGTTTGTGCTCTTCATACTAATGAGATACCTTTACGGCACTTGATCACAGAGTTGGATGGAAAAACTTTGTCTAACAACAAGTGGAGTGGTAAGATTGGCAACATGCTTGATACTACAACAGAACTAGAAATCAATCCCTCATTTCCCAGAATATCCTTTCCAGAACCTTTGGTTCCATTGAGTGACACTGTTGTCAAAGATCTCTCTACAGATCAGGCTTATAAAAAAAAAAAAAAAAAAAAAAATTAAAAATAAAAAAAATAAAAAAAAAAAAAAAAAAAAAAATAAAAAAAAATAAAAATAAAAATAAAAATAAAAAAAAAAAAAAAAAAAAAAAAGGACAGGTGTACTTCCAACTGATCTGGCCATTATTAGAAATTGGTCCTGTAAGCCACTCTCGGGGGTTAACAACTGCAAGGATTTGTCGCACATGGGTTTCAAAACATGACCTTAAAGGCAACAAGTTGAAGACGTTACAACTGCTTGTGGAATACATTGTTGGCGTTTACTATCCCTGCTGGTTTACAATCAAATCGGGATTATCTTGGGGGGAAGGACCTCGCCACATTCTTTATCAGGATGAAGCTTCCACAAATCTTCAGAAGTTAGGCAGATATTTGTTTTGCCAACAATTCCAACGTTCATCATGGTTTCGCATTTAGTGAAAATGGTTGCTTCAGGACCACTTTTATGCTCGCGCATAGTGACCAAGAAGATTAAGGAAAGCAGGGGTTCAGAGGAGATAATTGAATTAGGAATGAAGAATGATGATACACCAGGAGACCTATCTGTTCGGTCTAGGAAAAAACCTGCAGTAAATTCAAATGCAACTTCCCTTTTGGAACTGATAGGACTGGTCAGAAAATGTATATGAACCTCCATTACTTGTAAACTCAAAATATCATAAATAAGAAAGTTTTGTTGAAGAGCCAATGCAAGTTCCAAAGTGGTCATGTCATGAACAGTCCAGTAGAGAGGTGTGTGAAACAAGTAACAGAGGCCTCTGGCAGTGTATACTCATGAGAAAAGAGAGGATTCATTAGAGGCCAAGGAAGGAAGGAGAAGAATGATGCCTAGGAATGGATCGAAGCAAGATTTGATGAATATTGTTAGGTTGAAGCTTTTTTTTCACTTTTTTTACAAATGTTATTTTCTAGTGGTTTTGATAATAGAGACAAAAATATAAATAATAATTGTTTTTGACGTTTCATTTTCATCGCTAGACATAGCAAATTTTCTTTTTGGCATTTTTAATAAGTTATTCCCCTTTTTTCTGATTTTCACATATACATTTATAATCAAAAGCGGTGATTTGCCCAACTAAAGTGCTTTTTATGCAATAAGGAAAATTCCTTTTTAAATTAGTGATTATGTACACATCTACGAAGGCACATTTTTGGACCCCCTTCATTCACAAAAAAAACCCGCCTATCTCTTCTTATTTTTGCCCCAAATTGCGTATGGGCACGCCCTAATAATGTTAGACTAGGTTAAAGATAAGTTCCTTTATGACCGAAATTGCATTTGACATTTCATTCACTATCAAAAGGTATCACACCAAGGAACTATTTAAAAAAACAAAAATGAAGAGCTTACCTTGTACAGTAGGCAGAAGATAATTTCAAATTTGCAATCTGTGAAGAAGAGATGAGGTTCTACTAAAACATGGAATTGATGCTGCCTTACAGAAGAGAATCCTTCATGTGTGGCATGTAAATGGGCCAAGGTTTCCATTATTATCAGTGCTTGGCAAGCAAATATTTATCAGCCCTCCCTCATCAGTCAAGAAAGTCGAGAGCGAGCGTCTTTTTAGTGTAGGTGGGATTGTAAGCACCCCAAAGAGGAACAGGCTCTTGCCAGACACTATGAAAGCTATGTTTTTCCATACAATTTTGAATTTGAGTATTGAGTAATTTGAGTATATCTATTTTTATCTTAAGGAGATATATTATTGTTATTTATGTAAGTTTGAATAATAGCGTTTTTTATTTTGTGTTTTCAGCTGATTAACTAAGTCTCTTGTTTATTTGTTTTTTTCTTTATATTCTGCACGCTTAGTTAAAGACTCTTCTTGTAAGTTGTAATCATTTATACATAATTTTACAGAGAGTTGCTAAACTTCATTGTTACTTACTAGAAAATGGAAATGAAAAATAAATTTTTTGAATTAAAACATTCAGTTTCATTATTTTTCTTTACCGCAAGTTAAAATAGGAAATAACAGGAAACTATATATTTTTGTTGCTGCTACTATAAAACTAAACTAATATTTTTTATTTTTTAAATGTTATTATATTGTATTTATGATCATTGTTAACACATTGAGACTAATATTGGTTGTACAAAGAATGCAATCCTGAGTTGCCTAGAGTACACAAATGTTCTATCGTATTACTGTGTATTCGTATTATATAATTAAAGTATCTGAGTATCAGTCGGCGATCGTATCGGCACCTATAAAATAGGTTTCTTGTCAGTTATCCATTTCCTCATCAGCCTTTCTTTTTATGTTATAGTTCTTCATTTTGTCATGTTAATAGGTATTGTGATTTTTTTTTCTCTTTTTTTTTTTTTTTTTTTTTTTTTTTTTTTTTTTTTGAATAGTAGTATATAGTATTATTAAATTTATACTTATATTGGTATATTATGAATACCTCAGTTATATTGTCGCCTAGGATCCTATAATGACTACTTATATATATTCCTTTTATCCAAATAAATATCCTAATACATACTTTTATCAATTACTAATATCTTAGGGTATATGTCTAATTATTAATACTACCCAGAAACTCTTTAGTAGATATATTAAGTAGGTAGCCTACCTATCCCTTTACCTACATATATATATATATTAGCCGTACCCTATTAACCTGCACCTATTTTATCTTACTACTCATCGTATACCGAAGAGGAGAACATTTTTCGTATAGATATGTTAAAACAGAAAGTAGTGAATTTCTCTTTGCTATATCACTATTTCTCTTTTTTTTCTCTTTCCCAGATTTAAAAAAAAAACAATAATAAGAAAAGTAAATAAATAAGAAAATAATAAATAACCTTTTTTACTAATGCATGTTGCCCCCACATAACGTTAAATCTTCTCTATCTGCTAATCCAGAACCGCCACTCAGTGTCGATCTCCCTCTTAACATAACCCGTCTCTCCCCCTATCTCTATCTGATAAAATTCTTTCCACGAGCTTCGCCAACGAAACGAATACTTCAGACATGATGATTTTTCCGGGTAAATTGTGAATTTCTGGACTTTTATCAACAATTCTGTGATATAATAATCTCTTGGGAATGCCTACGATGTGTGAATGTTATTAAATATTTCATTTAATATACTCTAAATTATTTATATTTCGACTGGACTCTTACTAAAATAAACATACCACTTATTCTAAAGTGATTTCTAGTACTTTTTATCCCCCAAAACAAAATATAAATCCTTCTCTCGACCCCCACTCTCTCCTCCACCCTCGACCCAGCGACCGACTATACACGCTGGAATATAGCATTTATTATTAACAGATGAGCCTCGCTGGTTGTGTAATTTTCTCTCTGTGCTAAATTTGTGATTTTTCTTGGTAAGTTTCATTTTTTTCCCATTTATATTTTTTATTACATACTAATTACAAGGAAACGATTTTAGAATTTTTTTTAGAAGTTGAAAGCCTAGCCTAAACTCGGTGGTTTCATAAATTTTAAGGCCTAGAACCAGCCCTACTTTGTAAGCGGTAACACCACTTAAATATCTATAATTAAATTTTAACCCTACCCCAAACTGGGTTGGTTAAAATTTGCTGGAGTTATCATGGAGTAGTTTTTTTTCTTTCTTTCTCTTTTCAATATAATTTTTCTTTTTTTGAAATATCTTACATTTTATATACTTAGTTGTTTTTCTCAAGCGTATATATATATATCCCTTTTGTCTTTTTATAATTATTTTTTACACTTTAAAGTAGACAAAAAAAAAGGCCCTATCTTTACCCGGTCTTATTTTCTTTTTCTTTTTTCTTGCAATAATTTTTATTACTCTTTCTTTTTTTAAAAAAAAAAGTAATTATAATTTCTATCCAAAAAACCTAACATCCCTTCATTTAAATAAATGCTCTAAACTTGTAAACGATGATTTCCTATCTTGCTCTCCTTGAACCCTTAAAACTATCGCTTCCATATCAAATACCGTATATATGAGGGGCACAACTCTCTCTGAAAATTAGGAAATAAATAGAAAGAGTTTTTAGGTTTTCTTTGAGTAATAATAATTATAAAATTAATAATAATAATAATAATGAGAATAATAGTATTAATAATAATAATAATAATAGTAATAATAATAATAATAATCAATAATAATAACATTGACTAACTTAACTATAATTTATCAATGAATCTCAAGATAATCTGAATACCAAAAACCCACAGTGCACACTCAATCCCCGGAATAAATAATTAATAATAATAATAAAAAAATAATAATAATAGTAATAAGGGTCTGAGAAAATAGGCTGTAGGACGATATATATATTAACAATGTTTAGGTCTTGTAGTTTTTTTTTGTACACTTTGAAATAAACTTTACCAGAAGGTTTATTTGAAAGTGAAAAACTGTTTTGCCACACACCCCTCTGAGATTTTTTTTTCTTCTCGAGGACTTTGCGATATCAAATTTTTTTGGGTTTTTTTGCCACTTGATAACCTTATGATCGTATGAGTAAATTATTAGCTTAGGATATTTTCTTTAGCGAATTTTTTTATTTTTTATCACTCACACTTCCAAATAAACTTCTTCAAAAAAAAAAAGTTTATTTGAAAGCGAGAAACAGTTTTGTCGCCTCAGTTACCTCAACAATTTTTTTTTTTCGAAGACTTTAAAATTTTTATATATAAAATTTTATTCTCTTCCTAAAATTTAACATTAGTATCGAGGTTTTTTTGATACATATTATGATCTTTGGTTTCTTTTCCTTGTGCACCGAGGAAGATTTTGAAATTGTAATCTTGGTACATAGTTTTATTAACTCTCTTGGTAACACTATAAATCATTTAAAATTTTTGAAAATTTGTTGATTTTTGTTTTTTACACTTTATGATTCCATACTGAATGAACTTTCACCCAAAGCTTATTCAGATGTGGCCAACTTCTGGGTGCCAACCCTACAAGCTGAAATCTTTTAAAATTTGTTTAGCCTCGGCTGAAAATTTTGAGTAATTATGGTACTAGCGATTTGCAGTTTATAATGTCCCCATATTAAGTCTTCATATAAAATTAGAATCATATATTTTTTTTATAAATTTTTGCAATTTTAATTTTGGCTACAAGCTGAAATCTTTTAAAATTTGTTTAGCCTCGGCTGAAAATTGTGAGTAATTATGGTACTTGTGATTTCCAGTTTATAATGCCCCCATATTAAGTTTTCGTATAAAATTAGACTCATAAGTATATTTCGCCCCACTTCAATTAATAAAATTTTTCTTTTAAAAATTTGTTTTTTTTTTTTGTAATTTATTTTATTCTTACATTTAGTAATAAGACTTTAATATGAGTCGTATTACTAAATGAACTGTCTTTTTCGCCTCACTTCAATCGAAAAAAAATTTTCCCCTTTTTATAAGTTAAACAAATTTTGCTTACAATTAAATCACATAACCTTTTTAAAATCACGCCCTTGAAAATTAAAATCTAAAATATAATGACCTAAAGGCCTTATGTCGAAATGTCTTTTTGTTTCTTGTACAATTCCCTTTTTGATGTTCCCCCATGAAAGTATGAAATTTTGTGTTTACACCTCAATTTTGTTACAAGCTGAATTTTCTATAACATTTTCATAAATAAATCATAAGAGGTGTAATTTACTTACAGTTTGGTATTCTTCTAAAATATTTTTTTCTTTTGGCTTAAGAGGTGAAATTTATTTACTGTTTAATATGCCTCTATACTATTTTTATACAATATGTTGTCGAAAGAGGTTTTTATTTATATTACTTGCCCATCTTTAAATTTTTTTGTGTCGAGCGTTTTTTTTAAAGATTGGTATAACTTTTTAAGTCATATAATTCGGTCTGCCACTTCGCTTCTCACTTCATTTTTATGAAACCTACTTATCACAATTTAATTTTTTTGTAACACTTCCTTAATATATTCTGTTAGTTATATTTAAATAGGTGATTTTTGATTATTTTGCAATTTTGTTTTTGTAATTTTAATGGGGTCTATCTTATTCATTAAAAGTAATTTTTTATACAGTGTGGTACTGTTTTTGATTCTAAACAGTTTGTTGGTAAAACTTCACTTATAAAATTTTGTGGGTGTATCTGGTTTTAAAGGATTAATATTTGTAAGAAGCTTTCAAGGTCCCTCAGGTTGTGAAAGTGGTTTGTAGAGTAATAGAAAGTTAATTTAAATTTTTTTTAGCATAATTAGAAAGTGAATTTTAAATTTTCTTTATTTTTGAAGAGATAACACTGAGCCCTTGTTGGGACTGTGATGTAAAACATTTTTCGTTTAAAATTTAATATTTATTTTTAAGTATTTCGATTCATCTTTTGATAAATTTTGGAAGCTTGTTAAACTTGGGTTTTGATGTCGAGAATATTAATTTTGAAATATAGATTTGGGAAAAATGGTTTTAGAACAAAAGTTTGGAGGAACCATTTTAATGTTTGTTTTATAAATCTCATTTTAGTTCTTATTTACTTGTGATTTGCTGCAATGACTAGAGTCTTAAACTATTATTTGAAGTACTGTTAAAGTATTAGTGAGAAATTTGCTGATCTGAGTTTTTATTTATTTTTGTGTTTATGTTTCTTGTACTATTTGCCCATTAGTAAATTCCTTATGTTAATTGTTTTTTATTAATTTTTTTTTTAGGCACTCTACACAGTGGTGTAAATTTTATTCTCAAAATAAACCTTATTCTGAACTAGAGTCTGATTGTGTTACCCTTGAAACATACCAAGGCCTATATCATTAACTTCCCATTTTCCGGAATCTGAAGGAAAAAGTTGCGGGGAAAGCGGCGTACCTTGCATTGGCGATGATAAGAAGTGTTTCCGAAGCAAGCTACTGGAGTTTATATAGGTGAAGAAAGAAGCAAACGCAAAGCAAAGAGTGCCAAGAACTTCACTTCGAGAGCTATTACACACCACAGGTTAGACAATTTTTTGCAAAATTTTTAATATTTTAAAAACAAAGTTTGATGATATAAAATTTATTCACCCCTATTGCTTTTATTAAAGAGACAATTTTAACGTTACCGTCACGTAAGGTTTGGGGAAATTTTCTAATTTTTATACTCTCAATAATTCCATTTTTGGACAACTAATAAAAATACACACTTTTGCCACACCAAAAAGGCAAATGTTCCTCAAATATTTATAATCTTATCACAATATTTACCATGTATAAATTTCAAAGAGATAATAACATTGCAAAATCACTCTCAAAGGCAAACGCTTCACCAAAATTTAAAAGATCTAATCAAAACCATAACCGGGAAGCCGGTCCAGCATTAACACATTTCTCTCATGAAAGATATATGCATGAAAATTGGAGAAAACAAAACTTTCAGCAACCTCAACAAATTTATCAAAGAAAAACTTTCAACCATCGGGAAAAGTCACAAGCACCGGCGTTTCCCCCTCGACTAAACTATCAGCAAATGCCACAACGGAATCATAAACCTTCATGGAGAAATAATCAAATGTCTTACGCAAGAATGGCTGAACCAACAGATGAATATGAAGAAGCTTTAGATGATCAATATTAAACACCTCAAGAAGAGAACTATTGCGATGAACAAGAAAACTATTTTTATGATGAAATCGTTGAAAATCAATACGATGAGCAGAGTCAGGATTTTTTTCATTGAGGAGGGCAGAACAACAAGAAACGACTCCCCTCAGCAATCCTGATTTTCCAAATGGTAATAGCAGTTCCACCACTCTTGATGATTTCGATTCAGCTATGAATGTAAATGGTAACAGAAACGCCATCACTCACACAAATAACTTTAATAATAATGAAATTTTAACAAATGTAAATATACAAACAACTTATTTTGATTCATAGAGCAAATATAAAAATTATTTAAATGTTCAAACACGCTCAAAATCTCATCATAATTTAAAAGCAACAATTATGTAATTAATATTGAAAACATATCTCAGGGTACAGAAGCGTCAGCTATGAATGTTTTGAAAAATGCTAACCCATTTTCTGTGAGCGCTTTAAACACTACTGAAGAATGAAGATGATGTATTTCCTTCAGAGAGCACAAATGTTAAAAATTTTTTAGGTAAAAATGATTATAACCAGCATGTTTTTATAAATATTAATGATATAAATGATAGTGGAAATTTTGAAGTTGTTAACACATGCCCAGCAGTTCGCAAAAAAGTTAAAAAACATATTTCTCATGCAGCTCTTAATTCTCATTATTTAAATGTTCCAAATTCTCCAAACTATCATGATAAGCAAAACGCAATTATGAATGTAAAGAATGATCACAAAGCCACCTCTCACAGAAATCTAAACGCAACTATGAATGAAAGGTTTTCACATGCAAATATGCAAACGACTCATTTTATTTCTAAAAATGTTAATCAACCAAATAATGTAAATGTACTTAATCCTCATTTTTCTTTCAGCAAAGCTTCTCCTCCTAATAATTTTATAGGTAGCCATTATGACCAGGTTGAAGCCCAGATAGGTGAAAAATTTATTAATGATAAAAATGCATGTTCTATATGTTTTAATGATATTATTTTCAACGAGAATTTTAAATTTAATAAGCCTCACAGTTTTCATGGTGTAAGAATCTCCAAGACAGGTCTAAAGTATACTTTAGAGCTGTCACAAATAGGACTGATATGAATGAGAGTAACACTAATAGTTCTATAAATTTTGGTAATTGTGGAGCACATAGTCCAGGAAATGAAAAAGATGAACATGACGTAAATGGAAAATCCATAACAGAGCTTTCACAAATCACAAAAGAGTCACATATTGCCCATTTTCAACAGAGGATGAGGAATATTGACTTTTCATTTAACACAAACAATTTATTTTCCAGGAATTTTAATAATAATTTACAGATTAACACACCAAATTACCAAATTTAGCAAAATCGCAAAGCATATCAAATGCACAGTTGGGAAGCAATAGAATAGCAACCGAGTCCAGAAGCGAAATGGATATGACGCAGTTACAAAATGGAAATGAGAACCCAAATGCAGTTGGAAATAGCGAAGGTAATGGTGATGAAATTCATAAAAGACTTACGCAGCAAGTAGAAATAGGTTTGGAGATAGATGTTGATTTCCAAATAAAAGGTAAGGTTAATAACTCTATTTATATGAACAAATATGTAGCAGATGTAAGGTTTGATAGCAGAGATGATATAAGTGGAAGTTCCACAAGCGATTTTGATAATGAGATAGCTCACGCAAAGATAGAACATTGGGAAGGTGACAATTTGAACAGAGAATATGATACATTAGGCACAGCGAATGCCAAAATAAAGAGCAGCGAAGCTTTAGGCATCTCAAATAGCATGAGTAAGCATAGCTATGGTTATGAGACTGCGATGTACAATATGGATGAAAACAAAGCGTTCAGAAAGCGCACTTTCAACTCTTATAGATGGAACAGAATGTTAAGTAGAGCACATGATGTAAGTAATATATCAAAAATAGCACATTCTAGAATAGATAGTATTGATTCCAATTTAGTTTTAGATAGGGATATATTTTTAAATGAAGATTGCAAAATGGGCCTAAATTTTAAACACTCTTAACATAGCTTTAAAAACTCTTCCTCTTGTTCCGATAATATTTTACCATTTGAATATAAAGATGCCTCTAATTCCTTCATTGATTTGATTAAAAACTATGATCTCTCTCCCCCATTATCGTTTAATATAGATTTCTCGTTTCACTCTAAGCATGCTAAAACTATTAAGAATGATAATTTTTCTCAGGGCACTCACCCTTCCTCTCAAAAAGATTTCTCGGATACTATTATATGTTTTAATGAAGAAACGATACCAAATTCTTTACCAGCTTCTTTACCTCTTGCTTCTGAGCAGTATGATTTACCTTCTGAACCATCTTTTCATGAATATTTAGAATCTCAAAAACCTTTCTCAGCTCCGGATTTTGCAAATCTTTCTAATCAAAAACCACTTAAAGTAGCATCACATTTTTCTTTATTTCGAACCGAAGCAGTTCCATATAACACTGAGTCATTCTCAACTCTCATTAAAAATTTAACTTCCTCTCCTCCTTTAACAACATTTTATTCAATTTCTCAAACTATTCCATTACAAGATGATGGACATCCTATACCCAAACCAAATTCTCAGGGAACCACTACCGCACTTTCTACGGTTGTCACACAACCGCCAGTCTTATTTAATAAAGAAATGGTGGTCCCTCCTCAATCTAAATCTCTATGAGTTTTCTCTAACCTTTCCATTTCACAAACAGAAAAAAAAACTCATACTTTCACACAACATATCTTTCGAAACTCTTCCTCAAAGTTCTCACTTACCTTTTCTTCCAAATACTCCTCCACCACAACCTTCTTCCTACGCCCTCCAACCACCTCCAAAGCCTAACTTTTTGTCTCCTTCACTTCCAAGAAGGCTTACTTTCAAAGACCTTCCCACCGCAATACCCCCGAAACTATCTTGTGACAATTCTCCTTCTTCACTTCAAACCTCAACATCACAAATTCATTCTCCCCCACCACCTCCATTACCCCATGAATATTATTTCAAAGTAGACCGCCCTATCCAAATTCCTTATCCACCTATTTATTCTTCCACTTTAGAAAACAAACTCTTCTTTCCTCACACAGGAAAATTTCTACACTAATCACAAACACTTTTGGACTTTAAAATTTTTTTTCTCTCGCCACCAGCAGTATATTTATATTTTCACTGAGAAAATATAAAATAAACAATCACATCTTAGAAATCAGGGAAATTCCTAAATGTCAAAGAAAACTGCTCACAGTTTTAACAACCTTAACACAAGAAAATTTTAAAGAAAATTAGAACAAAGATAATGTTTCTTCCCCATATTTTTTTTAAATTTTTAATATTTTTTATTATTAGTAACATCAAGATCCTACGTCACTATCTATATTATTTTCAGTTTATTTCAAACTAAAGTTAGAATATATTTTTGATACAAAATTAGATTTCACAGTCATTTCAAAATTTTGTAATGTCAAACACGAAGATAATCTCTACATCCTTTCGATCATTCCATTTTTTTTCTCAAAGATACTACCTATGACATATACAACAATTAAATTCTATTTACATTTGCTTCCTCCTTAACCCAGTTACCAAGGGTAATCTATAATGCTTGGACTCTATTCTCAAATTCTGCACATAAGCTACACCACTCATTGCAATTATAATCCTTATCCTTATAAATCACCATATACTCTTAAAGCAGAAGGTCAAACCTTACTTTTTTTTAATTCAAAAATTGTAGTTTTCAATCTCATGTCCAAGAATCCAACCCATATGCAACCATTGCAAAAGTCAGAGTTTTTTTTCTGGCAGGAGAACTCTATACCAAAAAGAATTTTTCGTATAGATTTTAAAGAAAGCATGAATCTACTTTCTTATCACATATTTTCTTTTTTTTCTTTCTTTCCTGATTTAAAAAAAAAATAAATAAATAAATAAATAAAAATAAAAATAACTTTTTACAACATTTCCCCCCCATCTTAATTTTCTCATTCGTCGAGAAGCATCATGTGATCTCCCTCAAACCCCTC
>JABUQX010010712.1:37500-45000 GCA_015478945.1 Trachelipus rathkii
TCCACTCTCTTCGATTCTCCATCATTCTAACACTATCCCCAGTCACCCCCACCTCTAATTCTTTCATAACCCCATCCATATACAAATTGAATAACCAACAAGACATAACACATCCCTGCCTCACTCTGCTATTAATATTAAACCAATCACTTTTGACACCATTTATTCTTACACACGCTTCAGCATCGTCATACATACTTTTGATTCCATTCAGAAGCCTACCACCAACACCATATATTACTAACACCTGCCATAGAGCTTCCTATTAATCCTATCATATGCCTGTTGCAAATCCATAAAACCTAAATACAATTTATTCTTCTTCTCCCTCATTTTCTCAATTATTTGTTTCAATGTAAAGATTTGATCCACACATCCTCTACCACTTCTAAAAGCACCTTGTTCTTCACCAATACAGATCCTTCAGGCACTTTGCGCACACTTTCGACCAAAATACCAGCATATATCTTCCCTACAACACTCAATAAACTAATTCCCTTATATTTCCACAGTTACCCTAATCCCCTTACCATTATATAAGGGTACTATTACTGCTCCTCTCCAATTCCTCGGAACTATAGCCAACATAAATGCTATAAGGGAGTGTTACATCACTTTTATTGATGGTCTCCTTTCTTGTAATTTAGTTGTCATTTCAGTATAGTCTCTTGGATACTCGCTATCTGAATATCTATTTTTATACATTAATGATATTTATTTATTAATTTATTATCATCTATATAAATATCATAATATTGCAAACTTCTTTTCTGATGGTTATAATGTTCTTTCTATTACCTCAGGAAATAGATTTAATACTATTTACAGCTATTTTTGACATTTTCGAATCAGCCACTGTTATCTGACCAATCAGTAGAAATCTATTTTTATAATACAAGTAGGTACTTACAAATAGTGGTATCGATTTTTTGTAATATTTATATGTATGTTACATAACATAATGCTTTATATGTGTTTTACATATAAAGCATTGGTAATTAATTCTGTACACCACAGTTCTAGATATTACGATTCTTACATCTGAAGATCTCAAAAGAAGTAACAACCCTTTTTCGATAGTCCTGTCTACTAAGGGTATGTTCTACTATTATAGATATAAAATAATGTTAACTTATTATCTTTCGTTATAGTTATAGTTTATTCAAATTGGTAAAAGTCATGACGTGTTGTGCATTTTCTTCTAGGTGTTTACTTTGGGATTTCTACTCCAGAATTTTTTTTCTGGGATTTTATATTTCAGTTTTTATTTTGGAATTTATTTTTGGATTTTATGTTGTATTTCAAAATCTATAAAACTACAGTGAATAAGATCGATTATCTAGAAGCTTTTAGATCTTATTCCGAAGAATACAACTCAGAACCAGGAATATACTACTACAGAATAAGTTTAGTATTCTTTTTGTATTCTGCATCTGTTCCATCGCAAACAATTATAATTCACCTTGCTTAGCACGTTTCATTTTTCGTGTTGAACAGATAGTTTTACTTTTCTCAACCATAAAGGTTTCTTGTTCCAGCCAGTTGAATCCAGTTATTAAGACAGTGATAGGTTACATTTATTTGCGAAGTCTCAAACTTTAGTACCAATTTATTAACTGAAGCAACTCATAGTTATATAGAATATCCTTTGATTTGATTTTAAAGGTTATAGTTTTTCCCTCCTTTTCATTTACCCCTTAAGAACCATTATTCTTTAAAATATATAAATCTCATCCTGAAAACATTTGTGTGGTAGTCAACAAATTCTTCTAGTCCCCCCATCGAACTCCTACAATACAGTAAATTCAGATACTCCCTGACTGGTGTTGAAGTTTCAAGCTTCCAGACTCAGGGAAGGTACAGCTTTCGAAGAATTAAGGTGAGTCACCTTGTTCTCTTGTTATTCTTAGATTGTTTTCAATTATGTAGGTGGGTTTTCTTTTGTGGGAGCATTTTCTGACTGCTTTTCTTTTCCTCACTCTCCATACAACGCTTTTGTTTTCAACAATTCCAATCCTAATCAATACCATCTAGCATTCGTTCTTGATCATTTCACCAGTAATTTCATCTATACCTGCAGATTTACCATTCTTCAAATTTCTCACTCTACCCATTACCTCCTCCTTACTAATGACCTCATCCCCAAAATACCTAATCCTTTTTGCACCATCAAACCCATACATTCACTATCACCTCTTTATTACTGCCAATGTTATGCAGATTTTCGAAGTGTTCCCTACACACTACCCTCACATCCATTTCATCCAGTTAGAAAGCACCATCCCTATTCATAATTCTAAGCCAGATTCCCTTATTCTCATTCTTAACGCTTTTTCACGCTTCCTCCAGAAGAGCTCCTATTCCTTTGTAAGACCGCCATTCATCCTCCCATCCCAAGACTGTTCCATTTACCTGTTTCCTCGCTCACTATGCACCTTTTATAGAATTCTTTTTTCCTCGCTTATAGAATTCCAAACATCTTTCTTTTGAAACCTCATCATTGACTTCTAGTACATTCAACCACGCTTCTTTTTTATTTAACTGCTTGCATCACCTTCATTCCACCACTCACTTAACATTTTTACTTCCTACTTTAGCACATCCACATACTTCATTTGCACTGTTAACAACCGCTTCCTTCATTTGCCTCCAGATTTGTTCAGTTTCAACTTGTCCACATTCAACTGATTTACTTGCGAGCACTCTTAAATACTTATCCTTATTACCCTATTCACTTAACTTCTCACTCTTAATTCTACCCACTTCCCTACTTATCACCTTCCTCTCCATCTAGGCCCCCACTAACATAATTTTACATAAAACAGCATAATGAACTGATAAACCCATACCTAACCCCTTCACTGATTTAACATCCAACACATACTTCAACATCTCCTATACCAACACAAACTCAATCACACTTTTCACTTCGATACCATCTCAACCTACACAAACTCTAGTATACTTATGAATACTCTGTTTAAAGAAAGTAGTACTCAAACACATACCTCTCTCCTCACAGAAATCAATCACCTTCCTACCATTCTCATTTTCTTCTGACACCCCAAAGCCACCTATTATACATCCCTTTTCTGATCAACCATCCAACCATTTAGGTCACCCAACACAATCAATCTGAAGCTCTTACTCACCCAATCTAAAACATCATTCAGATTATTCTAGAAAATCCCACTCTCTTCAACACAACCCTCAGATGGATCATATGTCACAACCACACAAACCTTGACCTTTTCAAACTTAAATTTAACCATTAGAATTCTAGAACTCACACACACAAAATCTACCGTAGCTCTATACCACAAGTCACTCATCAGAATTGTAACTCCTTCTCTCCCCCTCTCATTCCTTTCCACACCAGCACAAACATTTTCACTGTTTCCTTTCATCTTTGTTTCAGTCACAGCGAGCAAATCAAATCTACCCTTTCTAAATACATCCATCACCTCTCTCTCCTCTTCTCTTTCATTTTCTTCATACATTTTCACCGAAAGAGAGCAGGCCGCTTACGGTGACCACGACACTCTCCGAGGCATGCAATAGCCTTCCTGGCAAAATATAAGTGGTAGTGAGCAGCCAACCGAACTATAACTGTCCCTTAGTTGTCTTTTATGACACGCAGGACATACGATGTTGGCAATTCTTTCTCCCCCACACATAGGGATGTCTGTAAGATGTTGTCTAGAAGAGGGGTGTGGATATAAGTATGTGTATATGATGTGGATAAAAGGTGGTGTCTGTAAGATGAGTGTGGATATGAACGCAGAACAGAAAGGCGAACCATTAGGCACTGAATGTCTTACATATCTTAAGCAAAATGGGAGATAATTTCATCGCTGTGAGTATGCACGCTAAATATATATATTATTAATATATATATATATATATATATATAATATATATATATATATATATATATATATATATATATATATATATATATATATATATATATATATATATATATATATATAAGCCGAGATACTCGAGGCTGATTAATTAATAAATATAAATCAATATTGGGGTGTGTAAAATAATAGATCAGTCGTTAATCGTTTATTAAACTATGCAAGAATGATAATTGAATATGTGACAATCATATAAATTGAATGGTGAATATATGATAATGGGTAATAATCGGCATATATTAATTTTAACACTCGTTAATTACAGTGCAAATAATATGACCCTGTCACTAATATAATTAACCTTATATCAAAGGATTTAGACACAAAATCTTCACACGACCGTCCGCTAAGGGAGATCGGCACACAATCCCGAATCTGGCTTTGGCTCTGTCCCTTGTCGGGCTCTGGCCAATCACATTCAAATGATTTGGCATCTCTCCCACCTAAATGCGGGGAGTTCCTTTAGTTATTTCGCTGGCGCTTTGCTTAGTTACAAGGGAAGGTTTATAAGAATCAAAAAACCAATCTTTGTTAAGAGATGTACACGGGTGGGGCTGCAAATTCGCCTCGTACATAGGTGCACACTCCCTATGACATACATGCAAATGTTTACATACCGTCCCTACACATGGAAATTTCCGCTATAGAATTGGTGACCTTGGAAGACTAAAGACATAAGAAGCTCTATAACCATTTGTGAAGCAGATGGTTATTCACTTCTTATTTCTTACACTCTCCTTCCTACATTTACAATAAATTCACAGGAAAGTGGAATAAGACAGAGGAAAGACTACTTGAAAGGAGGTTAAAGAACTACAATTTTGAAATAATACCACACTTTTAACAAATTCAATTTGTTCTCGTAATATTTATTAAAAGATCGTCTCTACTCTTTTCCTTCCCAAGAGACATCTTTCTCTGTTTCACATTTCCCTTTCTTTTTTCTATTTATTCATTTTTCTTTTCTGTTTCTGATGGAGAGTTTACAAGGCTGTAAAAGATTTTTACATTTCTGAGATTTTCAACTACTACTTTGTTGTCCTTTATTATGTGAGCATTATTGCTAGTAATCTTTACCACTCGATAGGGTCCACTGTATCTAGCTTCAAGCTTCCCAACATTATATTGTTGATTTATCACCAATAGATATTTAGCATCTTTTAAGTTCCGGGGAAGGAACACATTTCTATTTCGGAGATTTGTTCTTTTTGCAAGTGGCTTAGCCATCAAACTTCAACATGATTTTAATATATTATTATTATTGAGTCTTTCCATGTAATTATCAAACGTAATGGGTCTGTCTGGCACATGTATCTAATAGACCTCCTGGTATGTTTATATTTTGGCCATATATGAGTTTACTGGCACTAATGCCGCTTTCAGCGATCGGGGCTGCCTGATAGCAAAAAGCGCATATGGCAGAATATCAAGCCACTGCTGCTCTCTGATCTCAGGTTCGAGCAACATAGTTCTCATACAGCTAAAGAGAGTCCTATGGAATACTTCTGCCTTGCTATTAGCTTGTGGATTGCATCTCGCAGTCGTAGTATGGCATGTGCCTAGCAGCCGGCACACACTCTCAAACAGGTGAGAAGTATAATTGGCTCCGCGGTCTGTGACCAAATTTTCGGGGACTCCAATATGAGGAAATATTTTATTTACAAGCACTTTCACTACCGTCTCTTTAGTTATATCTCTGAGGGGAAAGGCCCAAACGTAATGTGAGAACCGATCTACAAGGGTAAATAAATACTTATAGCCCCTGCAGGGGGGTAACTTAAGAATATCTGCATTCATAGTTTGAAACTTGTGACTGACCTCTCTATATTTTCCATAGATGGGATTTATTTTCCTTCCCACTTTGCTGAGCTGACATTGTTCACACATCTGCACGATCTTCTTCAAGCGCCTATGCATGCTTTGGAAGACAAAATCAACTTTGATAGCAGTCAGACCGATTTATCCCCAGATGTCCCTGGAGATGTGTTACTTTTATCACCTCATCGATATTAGCATTTGGAAGCAATATTCTGGCATAGCTCAGTGAGATATCCACATACAATTGAATTTCTTCTCGTTAATACCAAAACTTTTGTCTTTTAATAATAAGAGAGCTTTTTGTTTTATCTAATAACAATGTTTTTATGTATTCATCATTTACCTGATTTATCATTATGCTTTTATAATCGATTTGCTTTTTAAACCACTTTATCAGTTTTATCTGCACTTTAGTGACTAAATTTACCATTTTTACCTCTAAGGGTTCTTCACATCTCTCACACACAGCTTTATGGTGTACATTTTGAGTTTTAAATTTATCTAATAATTTATTTTCAATAGCTATTCGCTGATCAATGGAAGGAGGTGATTCAACGGAATTTGAAGTATTTCTATCATAAATATTTGTAGTAGGCATGGAATTTGGGTCAGCAGTTTCATTTAAAGGGATGGCTTGTAGACCTTCATTCATTTTTGTGGTCTCAACATGTGCTGTCTCAGTTTTTAAATTCCTTTTTGACCACCCTTTCAAGGCCGCAGGTATCGGTACATTCCAACTCATATTTAAAGAGCCATTGTTGTTATTGTTTCTGTTGGGTTCGTGTCCTGTGCTCTGATTGGTTGAGGCGCTCGCTAAGGAACCAATCCCGTTCTCTTTCTGTACAGTTGACGCGCCGCTATTGGCTGAGAGATTTTGAGGCCACGCCCCTTCATCAGAATTGCAATCATTTATACTTGCAATTACTTCATTATCTATAAGGTATAACGACAAAGGGTTGTTTTTAGAAGTGATTAAATGCCAGGACGGTTGGAATGAGCTAACAAAATTCATTTGGCAGACCTCTCGAACATTTTGATTTTTAGAATGGTTTACCTGACTATAGCGAGATATTAGCTCTCTCGAGGTCGTTTCAATTGCAAAACTTCAACCTACGATGAGATATCCGTATTTTAAAAGTACATTATTCAAACACAGAAGCAGTTTATTAGCATGATCATATTTTTGTTCAGTCGGAGATAAGACACTGCTATCATTTGATAATATTGCACATGCAATTGCTATTTGAGTGACATGTACTATGACCTTGATTGGCCCAGCTGCACTTGGATATGTCAGAGTGGATGCATGTGGAATGGCTTTCTTTGCATTTTCAAATGCTTTGTCTGCAGCTTCATTCCAGACTATTCTTCGTCTAGAGTAGGGTTTTCCCCGTAGAAATAGATTTAAAGGGGCTATTACATCTGCCCAACATACAAAAGTATTGCGGTAAAACCCCACATGACCTAAAAAAGCTCTTAAATCTCTTATCGTCTTAGGTTTTGGCACCTCCAATATCTCTTTTATTTTCTCATAATTGGACCGTATCCTGTTTTCATTGATAATGTAGCCTAAATAGTCGATTTCCGTTTCTCCTATTTGGCATTTTGAGGGGTTTAGGCTTACATGTAGGTATTGCAACCGCTTAAACACCCTTTCAAGGGCAATCTTGTGCTCCTCTTTGGTCTTAGTATGGACTAAAATATCATCCATATAAACTTGGGTGTTCTCGAGGCCCTGCAGGAGGATATTGATGAA
>JABUQX010010712.1:50000-57557 GCA_015478945.1 Trachelipus rathkii
GTCATATAGAAAGGTTGGATGATAGGTTGGTTCAAGCGGATGTATGGTGGCGAGTGTGTTTGGACCGACCGGCTGGGAGACCAAGAAAAAGTGGATTGGTCAGTAAACGAATGTTTGAAGGAGAGAAATCTGAAGTTTGGTAGAGCGAGAAGAAAGGTGTATAACATGGAAGTGAATGGCGGGGCATTGTGAGGGGGTATGGTTGGTGGCCCACCTGGGCCAAGGGATGAAACGCCTTACATGACGATCTACCATGGTGAGGGTCCGTCGCTATTCCAATGAAGCTTTAGGGTGGATTTGGAATACGACGAGTTCTCACTAATTAATGTATGAGGGTGCGGTTAGGCTGGGCTTTCTTTTCGACTTGCTCCATGTTCTTCTACTACTTTCTTTTCTGTTCCGGTGTATGCACCTTACTCCCTTTCTTGGGAAAATAGAAGGTAGATAAAGAAAGAAAGAATACAATATATATTATATTATATATATATATATATTATATATATATATATATATATATATATATATATATATATATATATATATATATATATATTATATATATATATATATTATATATATATTATATATATTATATTATGTATATCGTCGTAAATTGCACTGCTCTATATATATATATTAAACTAATAGTTTTGCTAATTCGGCATAACAATTCATCTAATGTTTGGTCTATCTATGATCAAAGACGCCATGATTTCCTAACTTTACTAACACCTTGCAACAATCTGTTTACAAATAGACACTTTAATCTATCTCTTCCACGCAATTTTATGTTTTAACGACCCATAAAATATAAAAGATTTCTCAAGACTTCCTTGAAGTCCCTAAGTACCCAAGTCAAGATCCCTCTTTGGGGACAATCCCTAAAGTCCAGATCCCTTTTTGGGACGATCCCTAAGTTCCAGTCCCAAAACGTCCCACTTGAGTCCCAAATTGCTCTTTAAAATATGCCTTTGGTAAAGAGAAGAAAGAGAGAGACGATGGGGGGAAAAGAGTTTAGTAGGAGGAAAAAGAGAAGGAGAGGGGATTAGTAGTATGGGGGAAGTAGGAAAGACAGCGGAACCGAATCTTTTATAAGGGCGCGCATTCCCGAAACTCTTGTCAGTTGGAGAGGAAAGAAAGGGAACTAAATAAGCCTTAAGCTTAGAGAGAATGTGAGCGTTTGAATGAATCTTTATCAAACCTCCAAAATAAAATAAGTTTTATATCAGTATATTTTTAACATGTGAAATATATATATATATATATATATATATATATATATATATATATATACAGGGTCACACTAAATTTTGAATTTTGATTCCCTGACTTTCCTGCGAAATCTGCAAATTTTCCTGACAGGTGTTCGTTATTTTTGGTGTATAAAATATTATTAATTAATATTGGAGCGAATGTAGTTCATACATTAAATTATTGAAAATTTACTTTAGAAATTGTTCATCATCATGGATGAATTTAAAAAATTATTTTTTTTTTAGTAATCAGCCTATACCTTACCCATAGCCGTCCAAAGCACTCCTTTTTTATTTTTTCAAAAGAAAACAGTTTTATTTATACAAAAAGAAAATAAATTAAAAGCTTACATTAATAGCCTAGGTGAATAGCGTCCACTGTAATCACAAAAGTTCTAAATGGGGAGATTTAGATTAACTTTTTCTTCTCAAACATTTGAATTTTTTGATTTTATAGCGGCTTCTTCTGTTAAAGCCTTCAGTTTTAACATCTTTCTCTGCTCTTCAAGTTTATTGATCTGTATGGATAATCTTTTTTCAACCTTTTTATTCTCTTCTTTTTCTTTCTGTTTTGACTCTTTGAGATGTTCTTCATATCTCCTATGGGCAGCTCTTACATTTGTCAACATTTTTTTTTGAGTGATAGGAACTTTATGAATACTTTCATGAGATCTTATAGCATTGTGCACTGTTCTTTGAGAAATCAGACTATGTTCTTTCAGATTCTCCACTAAATTTGCTTAATTTATAGAAAACCCTCCTTCCACTGTCGCATTTCCATGCGAAAATATCAGTCATAATTTAATAATTTGCCACAATTCCGCATAACATTGATTCTCAGGTGCTATTAGAAGAAAAAAAACTAATCAAGTCTCTTAGAAGGACAATCACCATCCCAAAATATTTAATTTCAATTCAAAGGTAGAATGAGCTTCACTGCAAGTAGAGTGTATTGTGCTTTTTCTATCTCAGCAACAGAATCTGTGATTCAGTTTTGGTGTACAATGCCTCTAGCAATTTAAGCCAATAAAAATTCCCATCTTGTTTCCGCTTGTTCTGGCTGATGAAAACTATACTTCCAATGATGAGAGCCATTGGACAGGAATTGTACTTCAGAGGATATCTTTCTAATATCTTTTCTGTCATTTTGATTTGAACAGTCTGGCATTCAAGTTTGTCATGTAATCTAATGCAAAAAGCTTAGTTGTTGGCTGTAGCAGGCATTTTACTGGACTTAAGAATTCTTTCCATATATTAAGTAAGAGACATTGTAAATCTGTGAACAGAATGAACCAAGGTTCAGTTTGACGTCAACTACTGGTCGTTAAAGTTAAGTTTTTTTTTTGCTTGAAGTCATTTTATAAATAAATTAAATCTATATACTGCACAAAAATCAAAATCACTTCGTCAAACCTCAAAAAAAAAACACGGTCATAAAGTATAATTCCCTAAAAAGAAAAGAATAAACAGATTAGTCATAAGTCATACAGTTAAAACACATCCATATACAATCTACCTCAATCGGAAAGGTATGAACTTGAACAACTTCTACGAACTAGAATAGGAAGAATGTAGGTATGAGTGGACTCAAAATAGAGAAAACAGAGATAGAAGTTAGATTTATGGAATGTCATTCCTCGCCCATCTTTTTCATTCACTTATCAAATACATCTCGCATTCCACAATTATACAGTAAGGGAAAAAATATATCAAAAAATATGTAACTTGGTTTCATATGTTTGGAAATTTTAAAATTTCCACTGACTTTTTTCGGACTTTTTTGGAATTTCCTGACTTTCAGCATATTTTAAACGTTTCCCCTGACTTTCCTGACCAATTTTTTTTCCCTGACTTTCCCTGACTTTCAGAAAGTGTGAACGCCTGATATATATATATTAAATATATATATATATATATATATATATATATATATATATATATATATATAATATATATATATATATATATATATATATATATAAAATAATTATATTCATATATAGATTATATATCAATATATATTATTTTATATTCTTTTCATTTTTATTTTATATATAAAATCAAAAATAGGAAAGATAGCCACAATGTAACAAAGGCTATTCATCCCGTAATGGGATGACCATTATCTGAAGTTTGATTCAACCAACAAAGGTAATAAAAATGTCAATTAAATTAATAATAATTAATAACTATAATAATTATAATTAGATAACGTTTATTGTAATAATTATATTATGACTATTGATAGTAGTAACAATGTTGTTTCAAAAATAATAATAATAATAATAATAATAACAATAAAAATAACAATAATACTAATACCAACAATATTGCTGATAGTATCAATAGTAATATTATTAATAATAATAATAATAATAATAATAATAATAATAATAATAATAATAATAATAATAATAATAATAATAATAATAATAATAATAATAATAATAATAATAATAATAATAATAATAATAATAATAATATTAATAATAATAATATTTTGCAAATATTATTATTTATTGCTTTCTTAGAATTTTTTATTTATTTTAAAGAATTATTTATATTTATGTTTAATTATATTTTGTTTTATATTCAATTAGTTTATAATTTTCAATTAATTAATTTAATTAATAATTTAAACAAATAAGTTTCATTTTTATAAGCATGACTATTTTTAATATATTTGATATATTTGAAATAATGTATATCATATAATATGTTGAAAAATATGATTAATTATATTACTTAAGAAAATATAGAGATAATTATTATTTAATTAATTTATGCTTAAAATTACATTATTGAAATAACTAATTTACCCTTAATCTTATGTTTGAAATTAATATAGGTAATCTGATATTTAAAGTAAATTAAAGTAAAATCTAACTTACATAATTTTATTGAAATAATATAATGTTTTTATTAAATATATATATTAATTATTTATCATGAATTAATTATGTATATTTATATTATATTATTCCTTCTGTTTTTTTTATACACAGGTTTTTTTGAGGATGTTTTTTGAGGATATTTTTCAGAATATGTTTTTGAGATTTATTTTGAATGTGGTAATAAAGGAATTCTGGACAAAGCGTATATTCCAATACCCAAGGAAACACTGGAGATGACGCATTTGATGATAAATTTCGACACTGCACGACCTTGCAGGATGTCGACTAGAATCACTTATAGTGGGTTCGGTCACCTTACCAGAGCGCCTTCCCTATGATTGTGAGGAATATTCTTTTAGAGCGATTTGATCCTTCATTTCAGTATTTTCTTCTAGTAGGCGAGGGATATACCTTCTAGAGCGATTTTGGCATTACCTTCATTTCGTATCTTCTAGACGAGGGAATATTCTTCTAGAAGCGCGGAATCAGCTTCGTTTTCTTCTAGAGAGAAAGGGAATATATATCGACACCGACTTCATCGCATTGGAAACTTCTTGATAGAGGCATCCCTATAATCTTTCCAGTTCAAAAATCAATGGTCCAAGGTCAAAATGTTTGACAAGACGAGTCCAAAAAAACCTTTGTTGGTAGGTGAGGAGAAACTCACAAATGAACGACTTCAAGATCTTTCTTTGTAAGGTAATACTTAAATAATAAAGTATTATTATATAATCTATACATATAAGAAATATATATATATATTTCTATATATAAAATATATAATATATATATATAATATATATATACAATATATTATAATTATATATATTTATATATATATAAAAATAAAATTTAAAGTGATAAATTTAAAATTAAATTTTTAAAGAGAAGTTTTATAATAATATAAAAAAAGTTCAAGGTGTTAATTAAAATACAGCGCATAAGACGCTATAGAAAGAATAGGTCATCAATAATATTATATAAATAAAATATATTTATATATATATATATATATATATATATATATATATTATATATATATACTATATTATTTAATAATATAATATATTTATTTATAAAAATAACTAAAACAAAGTGTGTTTTTTTCTTTTTTTATTATATTATTTTAACAATTTTATTGAATATTGATTAATTAAAATATATATTTAAAATTATATATAATATACAAAAAACACTTGGTCATATCCTTTTCTATATATTTTCCAAAGTCGAAAGATTTTTTAAAATATATGAATTGTTATGTCCACTAATTAATTAATTAGAAATTAATTACCAATTTTTTTTATTCTTTTACAAAGTAAAATATTTAATAAAATCTTAACAAAAGTAATAATTTTACTTAATTAGTATAATTGACTTAGTTAGAAAATTATATTATTAAAAATATTTCCAATCACTAACAGCGATCATAAGATATGTTGTGTTAAAGAATGAACGTATGTCCGTTCGTCATTACCTACATAGTATAGGCGGGAAGGCTTCAAATAAAACGCATCAGCAATAATGATAAAAAGCGTGTATGTGTGGTAACCTAGCGACACATTTATCGGTGAGTCAGTGAACAGCTGTTTATTTATGTGGGTCAGGAAGGGAAAAATAAAAAACTTGCGTCATCAAAAATCGAGCACCAGGAAGTAATAAAAATAAATCGAAGGTCAAGAAGTTCCATTGACCTAGATTTTAGCTCCATTTTTACGCAATATTTTTCTTTTCTTGCTTTTGCTTATAACAAAGATACGCATTCACAAACACACACACATATTCCAATATATATATTTGAATATATTTTTTGTTTTGTGTGAATAATTAATCATTTTTCTTTAAATATTTTATATTAATGGTACAAATAGTACCATACAGTGTAATATAAACTTTACAGAGGTCAAAGTCTTTATAACAGTAAGGTGAACTCTAAAAAGAGTCTTGACCTATAGAACATGGTCACTAACCTCTGACCTTTAACCTTGAAAAATAAAAAGTCAGAATTTTTGAAAAAGTTTTCAGAAAAATAAAACTTCGTGCTAATTATTAAACTATCCGTAGAAAAAGTTAACGATTTTACCGAAATAATTATAGCACAGCGTTTTTTTTTTGTTTTGTTAAAAGTGCATTAAGTGTTTTTTTTCTTGTTTTATTAAAAGTATATTAAGTGTTTTTTTTAAAGTGTTTTAAAAATAAAAAGAATCTGAAAAATAATTTGAAGGTCAAAATAAAGGTAAAAAATAAAGGTAAAAAAAGACAAGGGTCAAAAGTTTTGAAAATTCCTTTTAGAAAAATAAAGGTCAAAAGTTTTGAAAATTCCTTTTAGAAAAAATAAGAGTCAAAAGTTTTTTTAAAGAAAACAAAAACTTGAACTGTAACCTAACCTATACAAATAAAGGTCAACAGAACTTTGGAAAATTGTTCTATCGACACTAATTGAAACAGAACTTTGAAAAATTGTTCCATCAACACTAATTGATCCTGAACTTTGAAAAAATTTTGAGAAACATAGAAAAGTTTGAAGAACATATGAACAATAAAAGGTTACAGTTCACCTTTTACAAATAAGGTCAAGAAAGTTGACCTCTAACACTTAGAAAATCTTTACATCAACAGTAATTATGTAATAGATGTAATTAAAAAATATTTAATATCCTAGAAAATGATAAATACGATAATTAATTTTAGAAACTTAATTATCAAAAAGAACTTAGAAAAAGTACACCCGATAGAAAAAGGGGATAGATACTTAATTAATTATAGATACTTAATTAATTATAGATACTTAATCATCAAATAGAACTTTGATTAAAAATATTGTAAACAATATTTGATAGAAAATATTTTCAACATTATTTGAAAAGGAAAATATTTTTATTTATAAACTTAGAAAACATTAATGAGGAATCACCTTCTTCTGATAATGATAGTTTTGAACATAGAAGACATTATAGTTTAAATATTTGCGAAAACTTAGAAAGTTTAATAATAAAGTGATTTAAGTTTAACAATAAAGTGATTAATAACTAATAGTGATTAATAATTTAATTTAATTTAATGATTAAATGAACAACAATATTAATTAAAAGTGATTAATTACGAAGTGAATTAATGAACAATAATATTAATTAGAACTGAGAACTAATAAACATTAATATTAATTAATAAACACTTATAAAAATTCTTTTAATTAATAATTATATAAAACATTTTGGTTTAAATAAACTTTATATATTTTCTTTAAAATATAGTAAATAATTTGAAGAAAATTTGCAAACAGTTACAGACACTGTAAAGACTTAGAAGATTTTAATATTATAAGAGCAATTGAAAATGCTATAAATAATTTTGAAAATATTGTGAATAATTTAAAGAAAATTTTAAATATTATAAGACAGTTACAGATA
>JABUQX010010713.1:0-37500 GCA_015478945.1 Trachelipus rathkii
TGTATATGTGTTTATTTCGACGTCATTAAAAATGAATGGATACTATATGATACACGAAATCTTCTTATCCTTACGTAAATATTAAGGCACACACATTTCCCTCCGTACCAACCAGTTTTCACATAATGGTCACTCTGCAGAGGCATTGATAATGCCATATAATCATACACGAGCACTCATCTCTCCGTTTTTAAAAATGCACGACGCAGAGGTCGTGTAACGGTCATTTTAAAAGAACTTGTTGTGTTAAAGCCACACACAGATAAAATTTTTAGCAATTGGAAAAAAAATTCAATGCTTTAAAATTTCTGTATTTCTTGTTTCAATTTTAACATTTTTTTCTGTGTTATATATATATATTATAATAATATATATAATATAGATATATATATTATATAATATATATATAATAATATATATATAATATTATATATATATTTAATAAAAGGCTACACTAATACTGATAAGAATTCAGAAACAGAATCATTTCTAACCTCTTTCATTCATTATTTTTTCTAATTTAATAATTGAAATTTGAGACGGAATTCAAATTATAACCCCCAACCCGTATCTACGATTTATATATATATATATAATATAATAATATAATATATATATATATAATAATATTATATTTAATAAATATATATATATATATAATATATCATAATATATATATATAATATATATAAATATAACCTATCTATCTATCTATCTATCTATCATCTATCTATATCTACATCTATCTACATCTATCTATATATATATATTATATATATATATATATATAAGATAATATATATATATATATATATACTATATATATATAGTAATATATTATATATATATATATATATATATATATATAATCCTGGAGAGAGAGAGATACAGTGTCCAGTGCAGAGAGAGAGAGAGGAGATGGGAGAGGGAGAGATTTGGGATGGGGGGGAGGTATTTACTCTTAAAGTTGTATTTGCAGAGACACACACATACACACCTACGTACACACACACACTTACCACACACACGCATCCAAAAGGATTTTCATTGAAATAAAACTTTTCGCAAATTATGAAATATTTATAAGTATAGTAGTAAGCTATTAACTTACTATAATCCATTTTGACTCTTTGTTTCAAATATTATAATGGACAATAAAATTAGCAGAAGAAATTTAATTGCATATACAGAAAAATTCATTCGTATATATATATATTATAATAATAATAGATATAATATATATATTATATATATAAATATATATATAACAGATATATAAAAAAATAGATTATAAATAAACAAATAGCTTAAATATTTATAAAAAGAAAAATAATTATATATTATATATAAATATATATACATATATATATAATATATATTATATAACTAATATTATATATATATATATATATAATAATATATTATATTAATATATATATATATATATTATATATATATATAAATATATACTATATATATAAAATATATAATTATATATTATACTATTAAAGCATCGAAAAACCTATACGTGAGCAAGGTGCAAGCAATAAATATGATTCTGGAAGCATATTCGAGATCATAATGTCAAAATTTCAAAAGAAACCACGTCCTTAAACCCATATAAATAAAGGCTCATTTTCACAACAAAACCTCCCTTCAAAAACTGTGTCCTTTGAAATCCACAAAAAGTTGAAGTGGTAGTGGTACCCAAAACCAGCTACCACTGACCTGACGAAACATTTTTCTTTAAAAATGGAGATTAGGATAGGTTAAGTTAGGTTTGGAGGGAGGTGTTAACAAGAGTCCCAGGAGGTCAGATTTAAGGGAGAGGGTTAAACTATGGAATGAAAGACTTTAAAGAATAATGTAAGAAGAAGAATAGGTATATATAATATTATTATAATATATTATATATAAATATACATATATAAATATTAATTATATCTATATATATATATATAATATATATAATATATTATAAATAGATATAATATAAAATATATAATATATATTTATATATAATTTAATATATTATAATAATATATATATTATATATAATATATTATATATAATATATATTAATATATATATATATATATATATACGATTAAGGAATAGATTAAATGATAAAAATAATTCAAATTCAAAAAAAATATATAAAATATATATTATATAATAATATAATAATATATATATATATAGTTTATATATATTAATATATATATTAATATATATATATATTATATATAATATATTATATTATATAATATTTATATCACATTAATATATATAATTATATTAATATATATATATATATATTCGTTTAACATAAATATTAATTTACATGTATTAGTAATTATATAACAGTAGATCACTTGAGAAATAAAATATTAGCGTCAATGTTGTGACTATTTGTGACTTACAATTATAACATAGCAGTAAGTGAAAATCAGCAGAAATTTATTTACTCTATCTCAATATTATAACGAATTACTAAAATAAAAGATTCAAAATCTATATGATAAGATCATGTTTACAGTAAATCGGAAAAACGTAACTAGAACCTCACAACAAAAATATTAATTTCACATTCATATTAAATTTCGGTGAACATATTCTTCATATTCTAATGTTTGAGTTGACCTGACGACCAGTGTCACCGCACCCTTATAATTTATACGTCCCTGCCAGAAACGCTGTCGGACGCGTTATAGTCATAGTTGTACAGAGCTTTAAATGAACAAAGTTGATGTAAATATTTGAGTGAGAACTAAATGTTAAATTAATCTAAAGTTAGAACCAGAGGCAGGAAAAGATAAGTTCCTTTGCATTATTAAGGTTTCCACAATTGTGACATCCGTTTTATAGTCCGCGTTGTAGACCAATGGATATATGAGTTGCCCCTGGTTTTTGAATTTTGGAGTTTGGGAAAATTGAAACTACCAGCAAATTTTGTATAAGTGGGAGGATTACAAAAATATATGTAAATTATTTTGATCCTTTTTGTATTATTAAGTTAAAGAATATATGAAGGGATTTTTTAGACATATAGAGTGTAATTTCTTAATGAGATTGCGTTTGAGAGGGGTCGAGTATCCTTTGTATGAGATGGGGTACGCATTATCATTGATGCTTATGTTATGAGATTGAATTGTAGGATCTATGAATTAGTAGGTAGAGCGAGTTTTGGAAGAGTCATAAAAGTGATCATGTTATTTAAGTTGAATAGAAGTCTTCTTTTGAATAAATAAAAGGGTTTCTAATAGATGGGTTATTTTACGCCTATAGTATGTGAGCGTCTAATTTATAATTAAGACATTGAGGAGTTTTTGTATATGCATATGTGAGATGTTATTTAATTATTGTATATGGATAATGTTTGAAGATTTCTTTTATAAAAAAAAAAGTCTTTTATATAGTCTTAATGTTGAGGGATTAAAAGTATTTATAGGCATTTGGATGATGCGATAATTAGTAGGGAATGTGCAAATAGGAGTGATAAGAGTGTGTGTATAGTATCTCGGTGGTAGGGTGTAGAAATTTATTTTTGAGCTAGTTTTTAATGAAGATCTTTGATTTAGTTAGAGGTAGGAATAATAGAGTTTCTTAAAGTATTGATAAGAATAAGAGTTTTCGATTTTTCATTTTGTTAGAAAGAGAAGTGAGAAAACCGATTGAGCGTAAAAATTAACAAAATTCAGTAACTAAAGCATGGAAGATCGCCTCTCTCCCCCATACTTAGCAAGCAGTATTATCATATGGAAACTTATTGTAAAACACTTATTTCATATACTTAAATCAACGTCAATCTTCATTTTCCAACACCTACATTAGGCTTCGCTATTAGAATATATAATTTTTAATACTTCCACTCCTTTAAACCAGCACATAATACTACCAAAACTCTCATACTTTGACATACTTATCTAAACTCCATCCAGCCCGTAATAAAATTTCACAAATGTGGATACGTTCTGCCTGAATGAGATCGCACGATCACCTAGCTGTTCCTATGTATACACGTGCGAGTAGATTAGTCCTTAGACACTAGACGTCTTTTAAGCTGAGTTTATGAGCTCGCTACTATACCTGACTATTCTTACACCCTCCGTAATGCCTTGTCCCGACATAGAGACATACACCCGAAAACAAGACACTCATCAACACATAAAACAACATATATGAAGGTATAGACTATACCGACTCACAGTATGCTTAACGAAAGCTTTATACGCAAGTCTAGAATCCACCTATAACATATGAAGTCTGAAGAACCAAAGAAATATGAAAGAAAGTCAAAAAGAGTAACGAAAGATTAGTCTAACCTACTTATGCACATGAAACTATGAACACTTCTGAATCTACTATATATATGAATAGAAAAAACCTAACACGTACTACAATCAAAAAGCCCAGCACTGTGAAAGTTCCAGGCGGAGGCGTGATCCAATATATTCTCTTGAGTACTAGGCGGTACTGATCCCAAGTTTTTCAGCCCACAATACCTAAAGAATTAATTAAGACATAATAAAATGTTCGGAATTGTTCAGGCCGATTTGTTGACATATATATATAAAACACCAAACATGTTATAGCTCTTTCCCCTCTAAACTTGAGATATCCATGAGTGTTTTTCTGGACATATGTAGTCATTTTCTATATCAGAATTTACAATTTACCAAAATCTCAATGTTTTATGTTAACTTATCCATAATCAACTAAGTCAAATAATTATTTTTGCAATTAGAGTGTGCTTCATCATGAAAATAAATATGACATAGTAAGGTTAACATATATAATCCATTACAGAATATATCCACATATTTTTGCTTTGTTTCATATTTTTTACTGAGTTATTGTGCTCAGCTATTAGTCCAATCCAACCCTAATTTTATAATTTTTTAATTATGAAAAATATGAAAAATTGACATATTAGTTTATCTACTTAAAGTCCGATTCAAAACAATCAAATTTATTCAATGAAGGCTTTATGTTAATAATTCAGGTCAAGATCCCCATCGACATTTAATCTTAGCAAGAAAGTCTTTTAATATCTTTATATTAGAAAATAATTTAAAAAATAAGTATATGCAAAATATTTTTGTTTATATAAAGTAAATTTTTTCAATCCATCATTCACATCAAAATGAAAAACTATTACATATACAAAAAAGGATTATATATATTATTAAATTAAAAAATAAGATGCATCTTGCCCGACATTATTATACAAGCCCTGAAAATTAATATTTATATTGAATATGATTCGTATATATAATTAGTAGAAAAAAAAATAGGTATCATTTCATTTTCAAATAATAAAAAAAATATTATGGGTTTGAAAAAATGGAGCAACGCGAGCACTAAAAAATCTCATAATTAAAAATCGAAAAAATAATACATAATTTTGATAGATATATGTATGGTAAATGAGACCCTTCTATGCAGTATTTATCTAGAGGTCTTGAAGAGTCACTTTGCAAAAAATTTTGAAAATAGGAATATATTATAGGCAATAGTAAAGTAATGGTAATTTTTTGAAAAATTATATGGATAAAAATTAACTGATAAAGTAAATGACTACAGTCACAAGAAAATATATAACACCGAGATTGCCAACGATTATTATATGAGTAGAGGAGGCTAATTTCTAAAATAGCTACAATTTTTGTATAGTATATCAGGTGTGTTTTATATAATTAGTGTCCAAATCAGTGAACTATTGAAATATTTACCGATAATTTTTATGTCCATAATTTATAGTGACGGGCTCTGAAAAACTTGGAGATATGCAGTCCCCAGCCAAAGATTGAACGCTCCTTTTTTAAGAAAAATTAAAAAATAAATAATATAAAATTCTACAAAATCCTCTATAACCACCGAGATACAACACAACATCAATTTCACCTATTTGCCCATCTCCTCATATAATATTATAATATATATTATGACCTTCGCTATGACGATGCCAGAGGATGTCCTTAAAACGACTTACAGGCAGCACCCTACGAGTTAAGTTTACTAAACCATCCATCTATAACCAACACTACGATCTCATAACATAAAGTAAATCATTCTATACCGAAACACACAATCTCATCATAATACAATGTTGTCTTTCAGTAAACATCATACCGAAATCTATCACCAAATGCTCACTACCTATTTTAAAATCCTACTTTAAGAGTTACATCCTAATATACCAACCTGTGCAAAAAATTTTATCTATTCCCACGAAATATCTATATACACTTAACAAAGAGAAGTCTCTCTAAACTAAACATACATAAACACCATGATGCTACAGTATGAAGTAATAATTCTCAATAATCACCCGCCTCCTTATCTCTACTCCCTACTCGATTCCATATTGTTCATGATTATGTTGCGAGATAAACGTCGATATAAACATATCAAAGAATTAGATTTAGTCCCCTTCCACTCATCGCTTTACTGCCGACAGTATTTGACCCGACCAAACGCCAATAAGCTCTCATTTTGAAAATCCATGGAAAGGAAAAACTTTTTATTCACAAAATTAGAAAACTTTCTTCCTGCTTCTCAGAGTTTAATCCATTTCAATCTTTATTTAAAAAAGAAGAGATATAACACATTTGATTTCCACATCTTTAATATCTAACATGTGCATAACCGATCACACACAAAACATCTCTATCTTCACAATAAATAATATAACATCCCATACAAAATTATAACTATATTAATTGTCTAAAGCGACTTAATCTTCTTTTTAACTATGCCCAAGACTTATTTACCAAAATATTTCTTACTGCAGCAACTAAAGTTTCCATTCATAAACCCTAAGCATTTACTTAGTCCTCATAATATAAAACAACGTTACCCGTAATAAGAGGATCCAGATATAAAAAAGGATCGAAAGACTCACACGTATTCACAACATCTATTATGAAGAGACCATAGTAAAATATATTTAATAATTTAATAAATTTCTTAATTTATTGATAATTTAAAATATTTAAGGTCATTAAATATATGATACTATATTATTATATAACTTACTATATTATAATATAATATATACTATAATATAATAATAATTATAATATAATATATATATAATAAAATATAATATATTATATATTATATATATAAAATTATAAATATATAATATAATAAATAAATAATAAAAATATATATATATTATAAATATATAATATATATATTAATATATATACTATATATCATATATATACTTATATAATATATCTATCAGTAATTATATATATATATATATTACTAATATATAGAATAATTATAATATATATAATTAATATATATATATATATAATAATATAATAGATATAATATATATATATGATATATTAATATACTATATATATATATAATAACTAAATAATATATAATATAATATATTTTAAATATAATACTATAATATTAAATATATATTAAATATATATAAATATATATATTAATATTAATATATATTAATAAAATATATAATAATATATATATATATAATATATGAATTATTTAATATATAATAATATGATATATATATTTAAAATATTTATTTAATTATATATCAAGTATAATATATATATATAATATATAAATATATATCATAATATACATTAAATAAATACTTTTTTAAACACTTTTGAAGACAAAGTGCCAAAAATACGTCTTATGCTTTAAAAATTTATCGTTTATATTGAATATGATATGCTTAATTAATATGAATATTTTGGTATATGATAAATTAATTTGCGCCTGAGAATGTTAAGAGCTGAAAATTACTTGAATATCTCATCCGGCAAAGATCTTTCAGTTGAGATATTAACACTAACAAATGAGTAGTGATAATAATAATTACCTGTTTACTGTGAGTTTCACTATCGCAATGCAATATACGAGTTAAACAAATAGTAAATATAATATAAACGTAATAGCATAAGGAAGCGCGAAAATTTAATAATGAGAAAGAGTAAAAAAGTCGGTTAATATAACTTAATTAAAGTGATATACAAATAGACTCAGAAATAGTCTGCTTACCGCAATACCGAGCATCTTGATGCCAATGTCGTATCCAAAACTGTTTTCAGATTATCCTCAGATATACTTGTATTACATCTTTGCATTTAAATCTAAGTCTACATAGTTATCTTGGAGAATAACGCTGGATTAAATAAGACATCTCTATCGTGTACTATCTTTGCATTCTCTCAATTTTTCTGTCTTCATACTACCTACTGTCCTATCTCTCTCTTCTACTTTCCTCCAGTTTATTTTAAATTGTCACTTAATCTATCCTTATAATATAAAGTCAATCAATTATACATTAAAGATTCTTAAAAGACCTAAAGTAACCTTTTTATGGATCAAATACCCGTGAGCCCAAGTTCAAAAAAAATAACCATACACATACCTTCACATAAAACGAACTGTAAATACATTAGCAAAATCCACATCACATTCGCACAAACACCCAAAATTACACAAATTACCAATGACACAATAACAACCACAACCATAAGTAAAACTAAAATAAATATTATAATTTACATTAAAAAATATAATCAAAATAATAATAAATAGTAAAAAATAAAAATATATATACTATATATAATAATATATATATATATATAATAATATATATATATTCAAATAAATAACACAGGCCTGCTACCAAAATGTTCCTAGTGGGTTTTTATAGGTTGAGTTGTTAATGATAAAATGTCTCCTAAAATTGACCAAATCAAGCATTCATATATTGCTTTAACATAGTCTTACGAGTTTTTAAGAATACCAGATCCGAAGACTCCACTATTAATGCATTAAGAGACTCAAGTTCTCTAAGCTGACCGCGGGCGCAGTGGTTGTGTGTTTACATTATGTCTACCACTCTACCAACTAAGTTACTTAACTTTATAATCCATGGAACTGTTATATCATCTAGGAACAAGTGAGTTATTTAAAGTTGTAATTTATCTAAAGCTTTATTTGATCTTTGTGAATATAAATTTATCGCAGGCAGATTATATATCAATTATAAGTCAAAACTACCTTAAATAATATTCATTTAAAAAATGTAATAGTAAAAGTGTAGATATAACCGAGTACTCGTAATAAGTAATTTGTTATGTTGTGTGCCAAAAGTTAACTTTTTATGAGGAACCAAGACAATGCACTATATACGACCGTTAGTAAAGTTATCCTTTACCAATGCATATTTTGAATATAAATAAATAGCAGAGTACGAATCTAATACTAATAGAACTCTTGCTATCCACATGCCGCGCATTCAGCAAAAAGCCCAAATATCAACCGCAGCAACTCTAAGACACTAGAGACAAGTGTGAGAGGCAAAACACACGCCACACCTAGGGCTGTGCCCTACCGCATATATAGCTGTAACCGGGACACTTAGAGCATATTGGTGTGTTGTATGAGAGAGGTCCTACACGACCATCCTTTTATTAAACAAGGATCTGACTATTTTTATATGCTTTGATTGTTCACCTAACAAAGGTGAATAATTACTTTACGAATCTGAGGTACACTTAGATACCAGTAAATCCTCCAAAAAGATACTAACTAAAAAAAGATATCACGACTGACTTTCTATCCTATGTGCAACTCTGTAATTGCGCACAGAGATAGAGTATTGGTTCACCCTTGTATATCTCTGTCGATAGAACGTAATTAGTAAAGAGTTAATAAACGTATGTATATATAATCTATTTAATGGAGATGAAATAAGAAATTTGATTTTTGGACAAGTTCGTTCTTACTTATGTACGCATTTCAACAAATTTGATTCACATAGGGTCACATAATATAAGATCATACATTACAACCAGTGTCTTTACCATTGTTATGTATATTCAAATTATTGTACAAATATGCTATTTTGTTAGTATGGTAAAAATTCTGTGTTGCATATGTATTTAATTAAATTACTACAATTATTAAATAATAATAAATTATTAAATGATAACTAAATATATTATATTATATATAAATTATATATTAAATATTAATAATAATATAATATATATAAATATATATAAGATATATATATATAATATATATATAATAATAATTTATATATATATATATAATATATTATTATATAATATATATATATTATATAATATATATATAATATATATATATATTTAACAAATATTAATATATATATAATATATATATATATATAATTATTAATATATATAATATATATATATAATATATAATTATTATATTATAATAATATTATTATAATATAATATATTAACTATAAATATATATAGAATATATATAATTATATATATTATAATAATATATATTAATATATTAATAAATATAATATCTCTATATATATTAATATAATATATAGAAATATATAATTATATATATTAATATAATATAAATCCCCTATTTTATATTCTTCTACGATAAATTTATTTTAAGTTCATATATTCACATTCCCATAAGTTTAACCCTCATCCCTAAAAAATATACTGACTCCTTTACACTATATATTACTTTGTTAACCACCCACCCGCCCAACCCCTAAACATTCAACCCCATCCCGCCCAAATCTCCCACCCAAATTATAAAAAGGGTAACTAATATAATAATGTTAACAATTATATATTTTACAACGCCTGTTGGGTATAAAATCGTGTCCAAGGACTGCCCGTCCGCCTAACTTACTAATCTCTTCGACACGCTGTTATCTAAACGTCTTAATGAGGGATTATGTCAACATCTATGATCATCTGCTGCCTATTTATGAAGATGACGAGCAAATAATGTGTGTTCTTTGTTTAAATTGTATGCCCTCATTATTTATTCTAGAATTGGGTTCTATAGAAACAAGAGTGAGTATATCACCAATTGGAAATTTTATGCATTACTGAATCCTCGAATTAAATGCCAAAAGATTGTGAAACATAACTAACCAGGATACTCCGAAACGAACTAGCAACTTCTTTGAGCTCTTCCTTAAAACTTAATTTTACTTGAATATAATCGATGACATCCAATAATAAAATATAAATTCTTATATTATAGTTTTCAAAATCTTTTTCTTTACCGAATGTCTCAACAAATGGACAATATTAAATATGTTAGACTCTTAACTAATATTTTTACATATCTAACTTCACATGAATTTCAAAATATGAAGATATATATAATATCTTATAAAGGTGAATATTAAACTTGCCAAAATATTATCTAAATGAAATCTAAACTCCCATTTTCTATAAATACAAAATATTACTTCTAAAAATATTTTCTAATTTACTGATTCATAAAATATATAAATAAATAAGTAAATTATTAAAATGCTTAAAAATTAATGAGAGAAAGCATAAATGACTTATTTACGATTAGTAAATAATATACCAGATGACAACGGTAATAGTGGTTAGACCTTATTCAAAATCTTATAGTTATATGCACAAAATAGTTTTTAAGTAGAGAGAGTATCTTCAATGCTATAATAACCCTTACCTAGGTATTCCGATAATATATTTTTGCATTGTTGATAACACCTTTGAGTCTTTATTTATTGAATGAATCAATAGAACTCATACAAGGAGCAAAAATACAATTAAATAATTACTTACGCTTCACTTCGTAGATCGTAGAAGCTTAATTTTCAAAAATACGTTTAATCTAATTGCATATGGTAACATAGACCTTTTTTCATTAAATGGCTAGCAAGAAAGCATTCTGCGGAGAATTCTCATTACAGAGATGAATAAAGAAATATACAAAAAATGTCACCAATATGAAATGAATTTTTCTACTTATTCAGAAACAGTAAAACGTGAATAGATTTAAAATAAGCACTGTCACTTTATAAATAATATAGTAAAATCACAGTAAATTGAGACACAGTATTATGAAAACTACTCATCATTTTAAAATAATATATAAATGCAGACCTACACGTTTATATAACACTGCTTCTCACAGCCAAGTATTACTACAAAGCCTCTAACCACTGACCATCTATTATACTTCCATCAGAATATCACGACTATGACACAAGCACAGATGAAATTATAAACCTATTTTATCGTAGAACGAGATGGTGCTGTCATGGCGGGGATGACAAAATACTATATAAAAATAATCATATAATAATAATATAATATAATAGAGTATATTATTATAAGTATATAAATAATAGTATAATTTATTATATATATTATATATAACTATACTTATATATATAGATATATATGTGTATGTACATAATATATATAAAATATATATATATATATATAATAGATATAACTATATATAATATAATATATATAATATACTATAGTATATAATATATAATATAATATATATATATATATATGCTATATATATATATATAATGATTATCATCATTAGTTGGGTATCATATATAGTATATATAGATGACTTTATAATAGTCTTCACGATTCTTGAAGCACAATTGAACAATATCAGATTTATCCAGTGAATGAACCAAGTGATCAAATGCAAGGCTTATTTATTATGGCTCTAATTTTGCTTTGTTATCATTATGCATTTCTTTACTATTGTCTCCTTTTCTGATTATTGCCTAAACTATACTCTACTCTCTTTCGATTTCCCAAGTATTCCATTTTGTATTGTTCATCACTTAGCATTTTTTTGCAATTCGTATGCTCTGTTCCTTCCTGAACCATTTATTGTCCACGCTAAGGAAAACAATTTACGGAGTGCTCTTTACCTTTGTGATTGTTGATTTTGTTAACAGTAAATAAGAGAAAATGGACAGGCGTGTGTGTTTTGCTTCCAGACATTGTAAAAATGTTATGAATATCAACTAACATTTAATGTAACTTAAGATATAATAACTTAACATGTAACACCTGTTTCCTCTAAAAACAACCTAATAAAGATATTTAGCTAAAGAATGGGTATGAAACAATTATAAGAAAATTGAAAAAAAAACAAAATAAACAAAAAACTAACATAGTAAAAACAATGAAAAAACAAAAAAAACAAAAAAACGATGCATGTTATAATAACGATTTAAAAAAAAAACTTTTTTAACGAACTCTATAATTCATGAGTCATGTGTTTCATGCATACGAAAATACAATTAGAACATGTAGCGTATCTCTGACGCTCATGCGTTTGTACACAAGTTTGACAAGGCCGCGCGCAGGGAAAAGGGTTAATCAAAAGAGCATCACGTAAAGCCGTTCGGACCTGCCTTTGCCGACCATCCTCAATGCCACCATGTCACTTTACGGAATTGGATTGAAGAGATCAATCGCAATCCAAGCCCTTCATTGTCAAGTTCGACAGATCTATACAATATGCAGAATATAAGTGGATTGATTAAAACACCACTCCTCGGGCGTGAATGGTCGATTATTCACGTGGAACAACAAAACGTAGACTCGATACAAAACCCACACCACATGCCAGTATATCAAAGAAAAATAAGAATAGAGACCAAAAAACTGATAAGATGGCTAGGCATTCAATTGAGCAAATGGACAAGGAGAATAGACTGGAAACCAAAGTGAAATTATAAGTAGTAAGAAAACTGTTTGGCGGACGCTATATGTGGTCAGATTAGCAGGGTGGGCGATGCCCAAAAGAGAGCGTACCTGTGCACCTTTCATGAGAATGAGTACTAGTTTGAGTGTCTGTGAGATAATTGGATAGAGATACGCTCCGAATCCTGCACAACCACGTATAAGGTGAAGCACCTAAACCTATATCATGACACGGTGTAGCGGTCATGGAAACTCGGGTTACCCACGCTAAGATAATGTTTGCCAGGAGTAATGCAGTGCAGATACCCTATGTATATATACTGAAATAACACTGTAGTATTAGTAAAATTACTATATATATTAGTATATAATATATAATAATAAGTATATATATATATATATATTAGTATATATATCGATAATATATATAAATATATAGATATATATATATATATATATATAATATATACTATATATATAATATACTATATTAAATTATACGTTATATATATATATTAATCATTATATATATAATTATACATATATGTATATATTATATAATATATATATATAAAAAATAAAATAAAATAAAAAGGACTGTACCGAGACCGGAAGAAAACCAAGGCATACCGATACCGGATACCAGAACCTCTATTTAATTTTTAGTGCCTTCTTCCGCTACCAGCTCCGACAATCAATCGTGAGAATACAAGCCTGCATAGTAAAGAATCTAATAACACCTACAATACTTTATTAAATAAAATACCACATATAAGAGAAGAAACAGTTATGGCACTCGCTGGCAACTCAAGATTAGCATTACCTGTACAAACATACTAGCCCCATTTATACTTCATATTTGGTTGTGCTTCTCAGAGATATTTAATTTTTAAAATTTAAAATAGTATCTTTAAAGAATAATAAATGCAAATAATATTAATAACTTCACTTTATTTGTGTTTATGGTTATGAAAAAATTCATTTTACCATTTTCATAGAGTAGTTAAACATAAAGTTTAGCATACTAGCTTATTATGTTCTTAAGCATGATACATATTAACAAGAAGATTCTTAACTAGCTACCAATAATAAAAAATAAAAATAACTGAAAGAAGAGACCTCAATTAATACGCCGAAAAGTTAAAATAAAAAAAAACACGAATATTTACTCAAACATGACATAAAAAAATACTCCTTTAATAGGAATATCCATTCCAACTACATCAATTCTAACAAATTCTCAATCACAATTGTGTGCAAAAAGCATTAAGGCTGTTGCATTAGTATCGCGAAGACTTGTTCTTTGGGTGTTTATATTCCGTAACCTAACCATACCACTAATTAACGATTAGCTCTCCTCGACTGCATGATAAGGCGATGACTCGCATAATTAGTTTGTTACGAAAGTCACTTAATTAATGAAAACAACCTATGACCCCATATGTTCACTGGCCACCGCCGCATGAAAGGCTACTTCTTCTAGAGCGGCAGCAGTCTATGTTTTGTAAGAGCCTTCGATCTCCTCTATTCACAGACTCGAAAATTTTGATTACTTTGGCTCCTTAATGACGTGTTCTATTCTAAGTCTTTGAGATACCTATGTTCCCTGTGTTACTTTCTTGTAAGGTGAATCGCCAATTTCGGCGCATAATTTGTCAAGTCTAAAACATATCGCAAAATCCTCATTACAGCTAGTTTATATGGCTGAAACGAGCCCACACATCCTCACTACTCAGTGCTGTTGTGCCAGGTTGCAGCCATAAGGACGCTCTCCCACTTCTTCTGTCATTTTTTTTTTTTTTATGTATTTTATTTGTCCAAGCGACAAGATCATCGGTAATGCGTATTTTTAATGCATTTAAATAGTGTGTTCACGTCGGGAAGTGCCATTCTTGTGGTCGACTTAAGGAGATCATTAGACCTTGATTATTATTTTTTACAATTGCCCGCCGCACCGGCAGCAACGCATATCTACAAGAGTGAGGTAGTTGAGCGCTCAAAGAAAATGCCATCTAACGCAAAATCTAGCAGATGAGCACAACGCAAGGCTTTAAAGTGATGGAAAATTAAAATTTGAGAAGGAAAAGACACAGATGAGAGAAGCGAATCCAAGACACAAGAGGTGGCAGGAAAAGAAAGAAGCAGCCTCCAGCGAACCATTGGAAGTTACTAAACATCAACGCAAAATCAAGATGTGCCGACAAAAAGCACCTTGTGATCGGAAGGCTTGTAAAGTGGGGTGGAGTACGGCAGAACGGCATAGATTGCCTCGAACTTGCCTCTACGAATACCTATAGAAAAGGATAAGGCACCAACATAGCGCCGCAAATAAAAAGGGTCAAGTGAACTAGAGCAGATTTCGAGGGACATTTAAAGTGCATTTTTTGGGCTTCTTGACTCGACCCTCATCCAACAAAGACGCGATAAACCAGAATTCCCCGCCCCCACAGCTTATGTGAATGCTGAACTCAATACTGATGTGGGGAAGACTTTGTAGTATGCTGAGTACTGAGAGAGAGGAGAAAAAAAGTCTCCACACTCTAAACTAGAACTCCCAAGTTTTCTTGAAGCCGGCGCATAGCAACACACGATATTAGAGGTTTCAAAACAATTTATTTTGTTTATCTAGGCCAGGATTTATATATTCATACAGGACGAGACGAGTAGAAACGTGGAAAAAAGGAGATAGACAAAGTTACAGGTTTAAGAAGAGATTTGTAGAAGTTTGAGTTTAAAGAAATTATCAATTTCACGAAGACGTGAGACGAACCCAACCCTGAAATTATCCAGCATCAGCGAGCAAATAGAAGTCGGAAAAGATTAAGACAGAGAGGCAATTCTAGAAGTACAAAAGGGAGCAATATGTCAGAAGTATGTTTGAAAGAAAGAAGGTTCAAAGTTATTCGAATATGGTGCGACTCAGAGTCTAGATTTAGACTGTGAGAAGATTCATTGATGTAGAAGCAGAATAAAGTAGGGAAATAAAACAGCAACCCTGAGGAACACCACTACTATCAGAAGAAAAAGAAAAGTCGCCCCATTCACAAACAACGGACATTACGACATTTGGAAAGAAAGCTATAGACATAGAATACAGCAATCGAGCAAGAAGAAAACCCAAAAGAGGAAGCTTGGAGAGGGAATGAGCCATGATTTAAGGTAGTCGAAGGAGTTGGACTGTGGATCAAGCGCCACAACACAAGTCTTCCCGTAGTTCCTAATGGCCGGAAAAACCATATGAAAATCTGTTGAAATCAGATAGACTATAATCGCCAAACTCTCGAGCACCAGAAAGCAGCGTACTGGTAAAATCAGAAAGAACGGAAAGAAGATTCAGCATATCATAGAAGTGAGAGTTGAAACAGGGTTCCAAAGAGTCTTAAAAGAATACAGTGGAGCTATAGGGCAGATATTTACAAGGAATCAGGAGATCATTTTTCGGAATAGGTTGGAGCATATGCAGCTGATTCAAACAACGGAGGAAAGTGGCTAGTATTAGATAGAGAAATATAATTGAACAGTGGTGGCAGCACGGAAAGCACAATTTCCTCAAACTCCGAGAGGGAGCAATCCAGGCCACCCGCCTTCTTAAGTTCATGAGATTTCAGCGAGTCAGCAACGGGCCGAGCAAATGAAGCAAGACAGGAAAGCAATAGAGACCTGAGAGGGAGGAAGAAGGAGGAAAGAGGAATACCAGAATCGTTCAGAGGGTTGAATTAGAGAAAAATAGGAGCAAAGAGATGATAGGCCTTTTCAGTTGGAAAGTCCACCAGTAACTTACAGCAACAGTCGTATCAGAGCGAAATAAAGGACGGAAAGGTAATAGATTTACAGAACAGTATCGATCTTAGAGATGTTTTTGCAAAGAAGCCAAGAGCAGACTATAATCGTCACAGTAGAACCAAGGAGAGTCAGTGGTCAAACTTCGTCTTCAATGAAAACAAGTCGCTTAATTAGCTCAGTCGAAGAAGTATCCTGCAACGATTTCTAGCTGATGGAAATATTCGGCAGGTGCATAGGAGACAAGACATTTCCAACACCGAAGCATTGTCTCATGCCAATGAGCATGGCCAGGCGAACAAGCACGAGTCGACACCATGATTTGAGGAGGAAAGAACGATATTAATCAAGAAGGAGATGACCGCTGCGTCATCCATTATAACAAATTACAGTTCCACGGTTATCGGACAGAGAATCTGAAGCTCCTGTTTAAGAGTCAAAAGCATTCACTATCAATTATAAGTTAGCGTAGAAGCAACGCAATGCACCCCAATCTGCCCGACCAAAGTGCCAGGAAAACCGCATAGGCGGATGAGAATAGTTCGAAGAGAAAGTATTAAAAAGTAAAGTTGATATAAGTTGTCAATAGTTTACGCAGAAGGAGCACGTGGTGTTATTAGAGAAGACTAGTGGGTGACAACATAAGTTTCAAGTCGAGGTGTTTCAAAGAACGGTTGGACGATCCGGAATGTGTAGCTTAGGTTGAGTTTAATCAGTTGGCTGCCAGTATCGTTGAGAATTACCTGAAATATCCGGCTCTCCCCAGCCATAAATCAGCTACGAGAGGACACCAACAATTCAGTTTGTTTAACATTGAAATCCCTAAATAGAGAACCTCGCAGAATTTGGATGAAAAGATATAACATCTCGTGAGAGAAGTAGTAAGTAAATCAAAAAAAGCACTGAAGAATTCTATTTTGTTAGGGAAAGCGTATAGCAGAAGCATAAGAATATTGTAATAGAGGAAGAAAGGTTTTTAAGTCCAAAACAGCATCGTAGTTAGGAAGGATTCGAAGAAATTCTTGAGAGCGTGTAATAGATAGGAATTGTTTATATTTACATAGGCACGATACTCCAGCCGTCCAACACGGAAAATGCATATAAATAAGTTATGACGTTAATATATATATAAAACGAGTTAGGAAGGCAATAATTTTAGACCATTCTGCGGTCTCCAGAACAAGAGCGAAAAATATAGTTTTAGGAGAAGTTTAGAGTAGTATTCAATGTGTATCGCAGATTAGAGTGAAAAAAAAAACAAGAAAAAAAAAAAAAAAAAAAAACGAAAAACAACCATAGACAAAAACCAAACGGAACAATTTCCAAAATTTTTGTATGCTAAAACCTAAATATTAAAACGATAAACAATATTTACAGCAAATATCTAAAAATATGTAATAAGACAAGAAAGTTTCAAAACACTCACGCACTCACACAGCTCTCACCATCCAATATGCGAATACAAAAAAAACAAAAATATACCTTTTTTTAAATTAAAACAATATAAATCTTATAAATTATATTAATGGCTGTCCAATAGTAAAATTTACGCAAAAGACCAATTCTGGAGAATACCTAAAATCTAAGTTAAAAAAGTAAATCCAAGTGATAACAAAAAAAAACATAACTGTACTAAGCTAATCTATTCGAACTAATATTTATATTGAATCTAAGTTTACTTTCTCATTTTTCACCCCAGAAAAAGTAAGACAAGGTATCGGCTAGAGTATCACCATTTTAACATACTGATACTGATTCACCATCAAATGGCGATTATTACGATTACCTATACATTACTGATCGGTCACATCCCATAATATTATAGTAAATATATATTATATATTATATGATATATATATATTATATATTAGTATATATAGATATATATATTATAATAATATATAATATATATATAATATATAAAATAGATAAGCATTATTGATGTAGCATTGAATTGTATGAAATTCATACTCATTGAATGATGTCATGACACTTAATATATCAAGTAGCAATACAGGTATTTGATGATTTGTCGATATATGAAATTACAATATATGTGATTTTTGGATTATTATATATTCATATAGTATATATATTATATATATAAATATATATATATATGTGTAATATATAGTATATATATATAATATATATGGTGTATGTGTGATGTATTATTTATATAGTATATATAGCTATTCTACATTTGTTAACCCAGAGGGTTGTCACCCCGATGTTTTATGAAAATCACAGGAATATTACTCTAAAAAAAATAATAAAGAATAGTAGAAAAACGAAAATACGTCGCTGCTCCTTAGGAAAAAAAGTTGACAGCAGGAACGCTAGTTACAAAATAACACTTTTTCATACAAATGTAAATCAAGCATTGGTGTAGACTGACTAGAATAAAAAGAAATTTTTTTTTGAAAATCACAGGATATACTCTAAAAAAAATAATAATGTAAGAATAAATGGAATGACAAAAATAGGCAGTCTCTTTAAGGAAAAAAAGTTACAGCCTCTGAAAATTTATAAATTTTCCCATGAGGGACTTTCTATATAATAAAAATTAGTGAGCGCCTTGTGCTCGTTTAGGGCATCTGTTCAAGTTATGATAAATTTGTTAATTTATTACAAGATTTCTGAAATTATCTGTCAAAAAACTTATCATAACCTGATCTTAAGGGCATTAAACCAGCCTGGATCGATCAATATTGAAAAAGTCTATGGGAGAATTTTCAACAAGTTTGATAGGCTGTAGACTTTTTCCTAAATCAAGTTGAACAAAATACGTTTTAACAAGTTTTAATTATCATTTTTGTAGTATATATAAACTTACAATAACTTAATTCAATTATTGACAACCCTCTGAGAACAGATTACCATATTATAATTATATACTATATGATATAATAATATATATATATATGATATAGTATACTTATGACTATGATATATATATAATATATAATATAATATATATTAATATATATATATAATATATGTAGTATAGTATATATATATATACTATATATTATATATATATATAAAAAATATATATATATATATAAATACTATTAGTATATATTATATATATATCATAATAGTTATATATATATATAGTATATATACTAATGATATTAGAGGGTACCGAATGTTCACGGTACCGCCGGAATTGCCGGCCGGAATTATACATGTTTTTTCCGGGTTCCGGTTCCCGGCCGGAATTTTGAAAAATTACGGCCGGAACCGGAATTACTTTCTTTAAACACTTTGAAAATATTGCATTTTTCTGGTAAAAAAACAATTCAATTTTCTTTAGAATTTCACCTTTTGTAACAAGCACTGATTTCTTTTTTTCGCTTTTTACACTACTGCTCACTGTACACTTTACACTTTCTTCAACTTATAAAAATAAGTAACTTCGCTAAATTCTATTCTTAATGCTCCCTGATGATTTGAGGTACTAGCAAATCTAAGTTTATAATTAAACTAAATGCTCGTAGTTTCGGAACAAATGACAGGCCTGAAGCCTTATTCATGTACTGCTACTACTATATCACTTTCTACCTTCAATTATTGGCATATTTCTTCAACCATCTTGATTATATATTTCAATTCTTCTTATTTCATTAGAAAAAATAAAGGTCAGTTAGTTCTTTGGTCTCTACTGAACCGTATTTAAAACAATAATATCTTGTTTTGATATATCCTTCTTGATCCTTTATCTTACCTTTTTACTTCCTAAGATCAGAACTCTAATTGCTTCTTCACTCTTCTTAACTTCTCTCTAATCCTCAGAGTTTGAAGAGATAATGCTGAGAGCTCAAATCATGTAGATAAATTGGATTGATAATAATTGGATTCTTGTCATAAGTTTCCGTAAGCCAGAGAAAATGGTGGCAAAACTTTGGGATTTTTCAAAGTAATTTCCCATTTAATTTAGCAGCTCAAAGCTAAAATGATTATGTCTATTAATATAAAACTTCAGAGTCTTTTCAGACACATTAATTCTTTCTAGAACTCAAATCTAATGTGCTATTCACCTTGTACTTCACATCTTGAACTTGGCAAAGATGGCGCTATCAAGTTGGATCAAGTCTTCTTGTGTATTCTTTTTAAGTTAACCATACACAGACTCAAAAACTGGAATGATTTGAAATGATTACAAGATGTTCGCTACACGATTTTTTAATTAAATCACACTGTTCTTGGAGAAAATAAGGCATCAAAAATTGCTCCAGTAAATTTAATGAATAAACAAACAAGAAAACGTCTGTGTATCCTGCTAAAATCAGTCCATGTTTTCATGTTATATGCTCCAATCTTGTAAGGATCAATGAGTTATCGTTGTTTAGAGAATATTCCCAAATTATTCAATCGTAATTTCAAAGACTGAGGATGATATGTTGTTATTGTTCATGAAAAAAAATGACAATTGTTGCTCTTTTGACAAATGATTCTTCAATAGAACGTCATCCTGAAATTTGTAGCTTTAAATTCAAAAAAAATTTTAACTTTTAATTTAAATGCCTAATTTCCAAATTTAGACTTGATTCCTTTCAGAAAATGTAAAGCACAAACTGAAAAGCATATGCAAAGAAGAGTTTCCACATCCTTAGTTCGATAAACAAATTTTTAATCCTTTTCAAAATAGATTTTGATAAAATATTAGTTTAACTCTTCGAAAATACAGTTTAAAAAGAAAATTTAAATATTGGATTTTATGAAGTTTTACATACAGCATTGAAACAAATCGTTGTTTAAAAAGAAGAAAAGAAAAAACAAGTGCTCTTCAAAAGGTTGAATTCTTAAGAAATGATTTTGTTACCAGAGAAATCAGATTTTATTTGGAAAAAGAATTTATTATTGGTAGAGTGACCAAGCTAAATTTCAAACATAGCAGTACAGCCCAAATTAACTCTCCTCCAGTTCAGGGGTCTCCCCATTATTCAGAGAATATTTTCATTGTCGAAGAGGGAATATATTTGAGGAAAACGTTTAAAATATCACCGTGATGGCGAACAGTTTTCTCTTACTCACTTCGCATTATTTCCAGACTGTTTAAGGAAAGTTAATATTATATATATATATATTATATATATATATATATATATATTCATATTAATTATATATATATATTATATGTATATATATTATTTATATCATATATAGATATATATATATATATAATTTGGAATTATTTGAATTTAATGAGAATCTTTAATCCTATATTTTGAGGTACTGAGTAACTTTATTTAAGAATACTGTACGATTGTAATACCTATGATGCTAACCAGGGCTACTATTATTTAATATGGAAGTGCTTGGGGTATGTAGATTAATCCTTCATCAAGGTTTTAGTAATTCCGGGTCCGGCCGGGATTTTTCAAATTCGAGCGGACGAAACGGAAAAATTCAATACGGCGGAATCGTCGGACGAATTCGGACACCCTAAATATTATATATAGAATAATATTTATATGTATATATGTTATATATATATATATTTTAATATATATAATTATATATATTATATTATATTATATAATATATTAACTATATATCTATAATATATGTAGTAACTGCCCACACGGAACGGAGCTCGGATCAAAAAAATTTTTCCAGTAGCATCTATGATACATTAATAGATGTTTTAGGGTCGAAATGAATTTATTTATTTTTTTATTTTTTTTTACCTTTTTATAGTCAGAAATAAATATATAATTATTTGTAAGGATTACACGGCACTGTAGGAGCTCGAAGGACGGACACAGAGGGGAACGTTTCCTACCTGTAGGGGGGGAAATAGTCTACGTTAGTTCCCGAAAGCGAGCAGACCCGACTCCTGCCATCGGGGGCGTATACCCTTGGGTATTCTTAGTTCAAAAAAAACACAAATCGTATACTAGAAAGTCTTTTATTTTAAGCAGTAAGCTTAAAGGTCTTAAGAGCTTGTTAAGAGACACTGCTCTGACACCATAATTTTTTCTTTTTTTTTTAATTTTCCTAACTAATTTTACCAGGATTCCAAATTTCAGTTTTCACGTAGCTATTGTAGTTTTAGATTGATTTTTGTTTTTTTTTTTTTTTTTTTTTTTTTTACATGTCAACCCTAAAACGTCTATTTATGTATCATAGAGTACTGTGAAAATTTTTTTTTTATCCGGCTCCGGTTTGGGCGTTAAGTAACCTTTTACATATATATATATATATTTATAAATATTATATTATATAGATTATATATATTATATATATATATTATATATATATTATATATATAGATAATAATATATATAATATATATGTTATATATATATATTATATATAATATATATATAAATAGTATCATATCACAATTTATACGTTTATGCATGCTTCTAAAAATAAACTCTGATCTCATTGCAATTTGCGTTCTGTTAATGCCCATATAACTAAAGGTGTCCTTCCTTCGGCCACAGTTGTATTGTCATAACCTAAATAAAATACTATTATGTAAGTAGTTATTTACTTTTTAGCTGAGTAAACTTTGCAATTCATCATTACAAAACCGACAAATCATACACCATTCACTTAAGTTTGCACAATTAAGAACTAAAAACGTCTTATGACACGCCGTAAATCTTGAATATGCTGTCTTGTATTAAATCTATCGCTGGCTCTCACGATATCGATGATTGAAATTATAGCGATTATATCGATGCTTTCAAATATCGAATATCGAAGCTTAGACGAAAGATTGAATAAGCCTATAATTATTATATATATGAATATATTATTAATTATCTATATATATATATATATATTATATTGTATATAATTATATATAATTATATATATAATATATATATATAGGTAATATATAGGACAGGACAACATTTTGAGACCGAAAATTTTAAGTTCAAAAAATTTCTAACAGAAAGTTAGGTTAAGTTAGGATTTTTTATAACTTGTTTAGTGGCAAGCTTTGCTATTCCAGAACTTCTAAAGAATTTTCTTATAAAACTTACTTAACTTAACTTTGAATTAGAAATTTTTTGATTAGAAAATTTTTTAACTTAAAAATTTTATTTTTTCTTGCATACCATATATATATTAATAATATTATTATATATATTTATTACTATATATAATATATATATAATTATGATATATAGTATAGATATATATATATATATATCATTATATATTATTATATATATATATATATTATATATATTTAATTATTTATTTAATATATATATATATATATTATATATATATTTTATATATGATATTATTATATATATATATATAATGATCTGTAATCGTATAACAACTCAGGAAGAGATTTCGCCTCGTCATAGGTCATATTTCTCTTCTGGCGGAAATGTTACCCCGAAACCCAGAAAGCCAGTTTTTCTGCACATGTTTTGGACGCAGTCTCAAGTTTTAAACATCTCATGGTAAGGTTTTCGCCTTTAGGAATAGACTAGTCTTCTCCATGAGGCCTCCAACATGGCTTCTAGAGCCTTCCAGGGATCTTGTTTCAAGGCAATAAGATCCAACCGGGACCAAGAGTGATTCGAGCAAGGAAGCGGGTTGTAGCCCTGTTCCCCGATAACCATCGAGGAACTTTTATGTCCTGAAGCTCGAAACCTCTAATCCTTCTTCCCTTGCTGTCTTGAAAACCTATAAAGAAAATATCATGTTATTTATTTTATATATAGTATATATAATATTATATAAATAAATTTAATATATTATATATATTATTATATTATGATATATAGTATATATATATTATTATATATTTTTATAATTATTATAGATATTATATATAGGGATGTACAGTACCGAAAAGAGGCGTTACAGTAACCGATACGATACTCTATTTTTTGGTACCGATTCCAGTCTTTTATAAGTTAAAAATACCATAATAAGATTAAACATGTGTACTGCTCAGCAACCTGGATTGCATTCCTGTCATAACATATTCAGTCTTTATATTTATTTGGTTGTGCAGTATATTTATTTATAATTAACAGATAGCATCTTTAAGGAAGATAAGCAAAGTATGAATATTATAACTTTTTATGTTTGTGTTTACATTCAAAAAATATTCCAATTTCATTTCCAGTAAGTATTAACAAGTTTAGCTACTAGTTTATGTTTGACATGATACAATTTACAAGGAAGTCTTTAATAGCTTATATAAAGAATAAATATGAATTGAGAGACGATTATCCGTGAAAAGACAAACAAAACGCTATTTACTCAATGACATACTAAACGAATATACTCTTTTTAGATAAAGATAGTATATTCAATTACTCAATTCAAAATCTCAATGTATTGCAACATTATGCTTTGATAGTATTGGCGAGAGCTGTTTCTTTTTCGGTGTTACTTCCCACCAACACTAGTTACGCCGCTCTGACTGTGGGGTATGGCTGATAATTATTGGCTTGCAGAAATTGATATTAATGGAACCTTGGCCTTGTTCTGCACCACATGAAGGTTTCTCTGTGGCAGATTCATGGTTTCGTAGAAGCCTAGTATTTCTTTCACAGATGTGCAATTTGAAATTATCTTTTGTCCTTGAACTGTTTCTTCAGTTTTTTGGTGGGTTCCTTCGGTATGGATTTCTTTGAAGTGAATGCAGATTCATTCATTCGGCATGAGTTTATCAGGCTAACATTTTTTTTTCCATCCGTTTTATCTCAGTGGGGTTATTTGCTGAAAGCCACATCGTTCACTATCAGTGCTGTTGGAGGGGTGCTGATAGGGGCGTCCACTTCGGTGAACTTTTTTCTTTTTGTCATCGAGCAACGCTCCTCTGTTATGTAATTAAATGCATATCTAGAGTGTCATAGTCGGAAATGCCATTTCTTGTGGGGTTTTAGCTACGCTGATAGAATGCACATTATTAGAACCTTTTTATTGGTTTTTATAGTTGTCACGCCGATCAGACGGAGAACTATTCAAGGAGGGGTTGTTGAACCCCTCAAAAATTATCTAGCGCATACGCAGATGAGCCAGACGCAGGCTAGAGTAAGGTGATAAATTGGTTAGAAACCGAAGATGGAAGAGACGCACAGACAGAGTGGCCCAGTAGAGGAAAGCACCGCAACATCTATTGACAGTTATATATCACACAAACTCATGTGCAACAGAACCTTGTGTACGGAGGGCGTCGTGTAAATGTGGTGGTTACACGGTGGAGTTCCTCGGCACTTGCCGCTACAGGTACCTATAGAAAGAGTAGCCAATATGCGCCGCAACTAGAGGGCAAGTACCTAGAATTAAACAGGACAGGTTAAGCTTTGCCTTCTGACTCGACCCTATCCAAAAAGCCGGGTGAACCAGAACCCCCCCCCCCAGATAGGAGATACTCCATAAAAGGGCGGATGAGACCTTGTAATGTGGATACGAGAAGAGGAAATAAAGTCCCCCAGTCTAAAGGACTCCCATTTCTTTCGAGGCGCACTAGCCGTTGTGAGTGAGAGATCCCAGAATTTTTTTGTTTGTACGGAAGGATGTTTATGTCAACAGAGATGCAGAGAACCGTCGAAAGAGATAAGAAAGTTAGTAGGTGGAGATTTGTAGTTGAGTTTTTAAAGAATTATATCTTCACAAGGTTGAGAACCCACCCAGGAAATTTTATCCACATCATCGAGATAGAAATCGGAAAGATTAGCGAGAGCTCTGAAGAAAAGAGGGGGCGAATTGAATGAGCTGGAAGATGAGGTCGAGGTCGATCGGCATAGAGTGGATAGAGTTAGAAGTGAGGGAGAGTCTTAATGAAAAGCCGGATTAAAGTAGGGAATATACAGGAAGTGAGGACCATATTGACAGAAAAGAAGAAGTCACCCATCAACAACAGCGATATTGAGCGTTTGAAGAAGAGACTAGCAATTCCAGTTAGGAGGAAACCCAACGGAGGGAAGCTTGGAGCGCAGCGACGTGATACCGGTGCCAAAGCTCTTGGATATGCCGGAGCGCACAGCAGTCTCCCGTAGTCCTAATTGCGGAAACATAAAATCTGTTAATAGGAAGTATATCGTGTAGATCAAGTGCCGAAGCCGTATGGCGATCAGAAGAAGAGAATGAGATCGTGGCTTAGAGTGAGAGTGAGAAGGTTTCCCCAAGATCTTAGATAAATTACAAGTAAGCCTATAGGGCGATAGTTAGCAGGATCAGCGAAGCTTCCTTTTTGGATAGTGTTGGACATATTTGTGCTTCTAACAATGAGAAAAGTGCTAGTATTGAGCGCAAGAGATATGTTGAACGAGGGGCGGGTCCAGCGGAAGCACTCCCTCAACTGGGGGAATTGCCATCAGGTTCACCCGCCTTTCTACGTCATAGAGTTAAAGAGTCCATACACCGATCAATGTAATCGAGGTAAGGCTAGATCTGAGCAGGTAAGGCAGGAAGAAGATGCAGAATGTCCAGGTTGAGTTAGAGAAATTGGGGCACAAGGATTGGCTTTCGTTGGTATTAGTACAGAACCCTCGAGAGAATAAGAGGAGAAAGAATGATTTACAGTTTTAGAGATGTTTTTGGCAGAGACAGAAGATTGTCAGTAGGAACCAAGAGGTAGCGCAACTTTCTTTATTGAAGAGTCTTTGCGTCGAAGGTCCGTGGAACGATTCTTGATGCAATGAAAATTAGCAGAAGTGATGGAGACGAGAATCCCACCCCCCGTAACGCAATGATCTCTAGCCCTGAATGGCCAGAGAACAAGCACGATCAAAGCATGGATTTTGAGGAGAAAATTTAGCATCCGAGAGGAATTGAACTTGTTCATCCCATCACCAGTAACGGTTTCGCATTCATGTTTAACATCAGGGTTCCTTCGGTGTCTAAGCAAGGTTTATTGCGGGAAGCACGATATGTCACATCAGCCGTTCAGGTTGCATAACGCTAGGGCAGGATGGGCTGTTTGGTGAGAAAAAGTATTATATTTAGAAGAGTTAGTGTGGATAAATGTGTTATTGGAGCGAATGTGGTGTTTTATAGAGAGAAGGGCTAGGGGTGAAACATAGGTAAGTGTGCTCAGAACTTAGCTGGGCGACCGGAATGCTGTGTAGGTTCTTTATGAGCGCTCAAGAGTTTGGAATACTATGTTCGGTTCCTTCCACCTAATCAGCATGGAGAAATGCTCCATCTAGTGCTGTGTTACATTGAAAATCCTAAATAGAAAGACCCACTATTTGAATTGAGAAGTATTCAGTTTCGGGAGAAGTAGTATGGTATCAAAAAAGGCATTGAAATTCTGTTAGTGGAAACGTAGCAGAAGCACAAGATTATTTGTAGTAGAAGAACGATTTTAAGCCACAGAATCGAAGTTAGGAGATTCGAGTTCAGACCTGTTTGGACGTGTTTATGTTACCATAGGACATACTCCACCCTCAGCGGAATTATAAAATAGTATAGTGGATATATTAAACGGTTAGAGATGAATTTAGCCATTGGGTCTCAAACAGAGCAAAATTAGGGTTGAGTTAGAGAAGTGGTATTCACGGAATGCAGAGTTAGAATGCAGCACTGATTTTTATAAGTCAGGAAAGCCGGCATGTGACAAAGTCTACTACACACGCACAACACAATCATTTAACACATACACACACACACACACACACGCACACACACACACACACAACACAAAACACACACACAAAACACAAAACAAAAAACAAAAACAAAAAAACAGAAACAAATAGAGTGAGGGAAAAATTATTTGTACGCTAAAACTTAAATTTTTTTTCTGAATTTTTTTAAAACGCTAAAGCCCTAGTTACAGCAAATATTAAATGTGATATCAAGGAGTTTTAAACACCTCGCGCACCCACTCACAAAGCGTGCAAAAAAGAAAAAAAATGACTATGATCAACTAAAAAGTGTGGGATAAATTGTAATAAATTATAGTAATAGGCGGTATACAAAGCGGAATGTTACGCTTAAAACCAGTGTAAGAAACGAAAATCTAATTAAAAGAATGTAGAGGAAAAAAAAAAAAAAAACACTACGCTAGTCTGGCGATACTATACTTGACGAATTTGATGTGAAATCTAAAGTTTCTCATACACTTTTCACCAAAAGTAAGTATCAGCCAAGACGGCCATATTAACGGATTACCGATACCCCAAAACTTGGCGATACTGACCGATGACCGGTTAATATCGTAACTCCTAATATATATATATTATATGTATTATTATATATGTTATACTTTAGCTGAGGTGCCAATAACTTTACTAACTTTACATATACTGTTTCTAAAGCACTTACAAATGATATCAAAAAATGTTTGAAAAGTTTTTTTACCGATTAGCGTATATTATAATGGGCATATTTAATAAAAATATGTAAAAAAAACGCAAGGAACAAATGACTTTATAGGACTTTTTTTCTTCGTTGTAGGTGAGAATGCGTCAATGCGTTTCAAACTATCGTAATCGAATATTATTAATTAGCGATAATATTGTTTTATCATTTTACCTTACAACGATTTTATTTTTTTAAAAGTACCAGAGAGAATGTACGTAACAAATTAAAAATATTTACATTAAAAAAATAAATTGGAAACATATTTAATTTATGTAAAAGAATATATATATATATAAAAAATATTATTATATTATTTATATATATATATAGAATATATATCTATTATTTATATATATAGTATATATATATTAATTATATCAGGTTTCCGCGTACGGATATTTTAAAATTATATTTATCGAATATATTATATATATCTATATATATATAATATTATAATTGATATATATATATATATATATTAATATATATATATATTATTATAGATACATTATAATACGAAAGTTGACATTCCGAAGGACTGCGTTCTGTATGTAGATATACCTGCAAGCGGTGATGTCATAGGCTCCAACGCGATCTCATGGGTCGTTGACTGTGATGTCAGACAGAAGTTGCTTAATTTACGCTTGTCGTCATATATATATATTATATATAAAATATTAGTATATGATATATTATATATATATATATATATATATATAATAATATAATTATATAATAGAAATCAATGTCTCCATGGGGTTTTGGAGATTTATAGATACGAATAGATTGTCAAGGAATAAATGTCCCAAACTCATTTTGGATTTATTGTTTTTTGGGTATATCACTAACGAATACCCACGGGTGTCCACCCGATGTCAGGGTCGTTCTCGGGCCTTAGGTGGACGACGGGGATATCGCCCCTACGTCTCTGGAAGCCCGCTTTTGGGTGATCGCGTGGTTGCCTGCCACCATCCCTCCGGGGTATGAAATCGTCTCCCCCCCTCGCTCCCCATTCGGGCTCGACCCTAAACAAAGGGCTAATACTCCATTTAGGAGGCTCGTTTGACTCAGTGCCGTAAAGTACCTAACTTTACTGATCCACTTGCTGTAATGAGCCTAACTATAATGATTTTATTAGCTGCCGAAGATAATGATGGCCTTATGTAGTTATAGGTGGGCGTATTTTATTGATATTATATATATACTATAATATATAAATATATATATACTATTATATTTATATCGTATAATATATATTATAGATATTATTTACCTTTTGTACCAATAAGTTTGAAATTTTTGCAGGGCTTCAAAAAAATTTAATCATTCATCTCGATTACATTTGATAATTTTTTTCACGAAAATTTGATTTCCCATCCTACAATAAAGTTAATTTCTCTCGTTTCCCTTTGCTGTTTAGTAAACATACATGAAATAGCGGATGTAAAAATTTTTTGTTCCAGCTTTAATTGTTAGATTGCACAAGCCAAAAGACTTTATCATTAAATTACATTATATAAATACATTAAGACATGTCACTTAAAGATACTTAAAAATGAAAAAATATTATTTGCATAGCTATTCCCTTGATTGTCAGGTTGTCGTTTCATAACGCATTTTGATATGATTTCAGATTCAAATACTATACCAAACGAAATTATATCTTTTATATATATAATTATATATTATTATTATATATATATATATATATTACTTATATAGTTATATATATATAGTATATAATATATATTCCACATTATTAGCACGCAGTGTGACGTAAGAGTTAGGTCACTTACGCAAACTCCCACGTCAGATATGACGTCACTCATTTCAGCTATACGTACATACGAACGAAGTTCCTTTTAAATACATTAAGCCATATATATTATAATTATATATTATAATTCACGGCCAATGGGGCCCGACAGGGGACAGAAGGGGGACGTTGTCCATACCCGTAGGGGGGGGCGGAACCCCGCGAACCAAATACAAAGAGCAGGGTCCGGAGGACTCCCGAGGGGGGAAATACTACCTGTCGTTCCCCGAAGGCGAGAGGCCCGATCCTTTATCGGGGCGTTCTACCCTTGGGTCACATTAGTTTTAAAAAAATATAATGTTTTTTAATAATGGTCCAAGCCGCACCGATGCAGGAGTCGGGGTCTCTCGGCCTTCGGGGAACGACAGCGGTAGGACTATTTACCCTCGGGAGGGTCTCGGAACCGCTCTTGGTATATTGGGTGTCGCGGGAGTTCCTCCGCCCTTCCCCTACGGGGTATGGAAACACGTCCCCTGCTGTTGCCCCTTCGGCTCGACCCCTTTGGGCCGTGATGCTATATTATTTATATATATATAATTTAATATATATATTTATATATATATTATATATATTATAATATACTTATATTTGCGTAGGCCTTATCTAAACCTATTGGACACACGTCGTTATGTTAAGTTTAAGTTTACGTAGATGATTGGATATTATGTCGTAGGACTAACTCTCTCTCTCTCTCTCTCCTTTATATATAGTATATATATATAGACTTCGACGGCGGGACGGCGGACCATTTAGGTAACTTGGTCTCCCGGACTCTCCCCTAATGCCACTTTTTGGAATTTTTTTTTTGGTAATCACGGCCTTTATAGATCGGGCATAAGGAACACAAAAAAATAAATAATGTATGTCTATATAAAGTTTATTTAAGTTTGAATACGCCGAGGTCAGTCCCTGACGTGGGGGTTACGGACACCCATTGAGGGTGACTCGGACCATCGGTTTAAATTCTGAAAGTATTATTTCGATTTTTATTTTTATTTTTATTAATATATAATAGTGATTCAATATTTAAATTAGCAATACGTTATAAAAATGTCAATAATGTAAATAAATATTTAATATAAATAAGGGTCCGATTCACCCTCTACCGCCAAAATTTTGAACTGTTGTGAATCGTTTTTTTAGTTAAAATTCATTTTTTAAAAATTTTCACTTAAATAGTTTTTATTAAGTTAAATTAATATTAGTGATAACAAATGGCATAATAATACTAAATACGAAAACATGGTGGTCGAGACCCCCCATCAAGTTTTATGCGGGTGAACGGACCAAGTTTAGGCCCCGTTTTTTTTGCCACTTTAATACTGTTGGATCAAAATTACTTTCAGTTTAAACTAACAACTCGGTGTATCCACTGGAAAAAGTAATTAAAATCGATACACCATTTTTCATTTTATAACGAAGCTTAAAAAACTCACATTTTTCAAAGTTAAGTTCTATTGAAGGAAATTTGGTACCCTAAATTCTAACATTTTTTAAAAATTGAAAACTTTCAATCTATTCTTCTAAATAAAACTTTAAGACTAAAAGCCGCTTGGCTATAAAATGAGCGAAAATTTTTTTTATCGTTTTTTATTATTTTTTATTTATTTTAGAGTGGGACCGAATCACCCTCCTAAGGGCGGACCTGGGTACACTCCGGCCCGACGACTATAATATTTTATTATTAATATATAATATAATATTCATATATTAAATTATATTATATATAATATATATATATATATATAATAATATATATAAATTTTTGACATATTAATTTGGTAGCTTCTATCTACGAAAAATACTTAGGTACAAAATTTTATTATTTGTTTTCTTAATTAACTACGTTTGTATATTCAATCACAGTATAATATACTATGGTTCAATTGATCGTGTAATCGTACAAAAATATCGAAAGGAATTTTTTATGAATATAATCATCGGGAAATATCAAAAACACAACATCGATTAGTGTATCCCTAAAAAACCCAAATCTAAGTCCCAATTTTTTATTCGGGAGCGTAATTTTTATATTTTTCATTAAAATATGGGTAATACTTTAGCTGAATAGCTAAAGCCCAAATTTCACAAAAGAATTATTATGATACCATTTTTTTTTATTATAGTTATATAGTTATTAAAGGTAATGCTACCCGTATTTATTCACCTCACGGCTAAAACGTTACCTATAAATTGGGAATCCTAGTATATTTTTCCCCTGAAAAAAAATTGGATAGAAATTTCCTAGGTCTTCTATGTAAAGGTATTTCGAGTCAGCGGACGAGGCAAGCGTGTGTTTATGTGTTGTAAAGAGGTAGACGGATCATGAATTATGAGGCGAGAGGTGGCATCGAGAAGTCAGCGGAAAGTCAAACGACGTGGCTGTCCAGAAAAAATATCTGGAAGTGGCGCAGTAGTCGAAAAGGGAAGCAAGGTTAAGATACGTGGTGGGGAAGACCTAAAGTTTAGGATGGAGCGACAACGTGAGCGTGGCAAATGATGAAGAGAGAAAGGAACATCCAGGATGTGGAGGCGATCTGAGATGTGGTTTATTATGGACAATAAGAGCGTTGGTAGATAGTTATACGTGAATGAACAAAACTGAGCACAGATGCGCATCATAGCAATACTACAGGAGAAATATGGAGGTAGATAGTGAAAAGGTGGAATAAAAAAATAAAATAAATAAATAATAAATATATGTATATTGTTATACTACAGGGGTTGTCACCCTGATGTTTTAGATATGAAGAACTTATCCAAATTATGGTTAGAAAGGTAATTAGTGAAAATACGTAAAATAATTAGTATAACGCTCTCTTCTAGAAATACAAATTTACAAGTACTTCGTCATAATAAGTGTAAAATATCTCCATATAATCATTACTACAAGTGTAATTTATTGATCCAAGTTAGTCTCGAATTAGCAGGGTATGCTAATTTTTGGAGGTATACAGAGATGAATAATAAGTTATAGAGTAGTAACTTGAACAATATATTATATAATTTTAAACTATTTGACATATTGTTAGGATGGTTACTATATATAGTATTACCCAATAAATTTAATTATAGAAAGTCTATGGGGAATTTTAAACTTATTTTACAGAGGCTATGTATAGTTCTATCTTATGTTACTGAGAGATGTGATTTTCGTTTCGCTATATTCTATATTCATTTATTATTTTTATTATGATATATAAGTATATATATCCTGTGATTTTTATATCATAAAAAAAAAATATTATTTATTTTTTTATTGTTGTAATTATATACTAAATCTAATGAGGTTATTCTCACACTTGAGTAGTAGCGTTAACTTTATTTTTTCCGGTGAGCATCTAAGTTTTTTTCGTTTTCATCATTAATCTATATTTAATTATTTTTTTTTTGTGATATGTCCTGAGTTTTCATAGTAAATATTCGGTATAGGTTTATTGAGACGCTCGTGTGAGACTAATATACCTCAAATGAGTAATATTGTCTCTCACTATGTTATCTTAGGTAACATAATAAAAAGTTATACTATCTTAAAAGGATTTTAGATAGTAATATATTTTACCCATAGGTTATTTTATTTATTATTCTATAGTAACTGTGGGAAATATTTCTTGCATATTCGCAATTTTACGAGTGTAAGTAGAATAATATACTATAGATAACGAGCTGAATAGCAAAGCAAGTACTATATGAACATATAAGAAATTTCAAAGTATTCTGCTCAATAATATTAAAGAGTCCAAGGTAAGATTATTTTTGTCTCGTCCACTCAGTCAAGGATACGAACAGCTGACTCGTGAAATTCGCTTGATATATATATATGATAGGCGAGATCAGAGCAGCGGACATTGTATCCACTTAAGCTTTATCCACTTTTCCCAAATTAAAAAAAGGTATAATGAAGTGTTTTACTAAAACTATAGCTTATTTAAAGCTTCTTACGGTTTTCGGAAATTACATAATATGCTTGGTGAGTGTATAAGTAACGTCATAAGGCTCAAGCCTATAGCAACATGTAATAATAGAATGAGTATACATAGTAAGAGTATTGACTCTGGGGCGCGGGAGTTATCGGAATAGTTTAGGACGCCGGCGTTGCTGAAGGGAACAACAACCCCGGTGCTTTAGCCCTAGTTAGGACTTACACCCAACGTTCCACCTCCAAAAAAATAAGTGAGCTCTAAGCGGGTATTTACAATACACCCTCAGCGGCCTAGTAAGTCCAAATATCATAAATGCTGTAGTTAACTAAATATTCAGCCGGCCTCCACCTCATTATAATATTAATAAGGCCAATACAATTGAATGAAAAATGTCACTAACCTATCGGAAAAATACAATATGATACGAGGTTTAATCATGGCAGTAAAAAATGAGAAATGACAGAAGAATAATCGAAAGTTGGTCAACATTAAATTGGGTTATATCCAACATGAAATAGTAATGAGAGAAAGATAGAATTATGGCGAATAATTTTGGTTGGTATGATAATTAAGTATGTTAATTGGCGTAACCAACAACAATGTGTGGATTGGAAAAGAAGATTACATAAGGGCAATCAACGGATTCGGTTTTTTAGTTCGAATAACCTGTGAATTCGAAATTCGAAGATTCGAGATTATCATAATAGACTAATTATTATCAATGGAATAAAATTGCAGGATATAACGAGAATTCACGGTTAAATTAACAGAATGAAATTATTTTACACATCAATAAACGGAATTTACAGTTAATAAGTACAGATATTCGTATAAATCATACTTAAAGGTGAATTGGAATTCGTATCTATATATTCTGAGTAATAATATTTCGCGATAATCAGAACATTTAATACTCATACACATAACCTGTATTCTGGTATAATACTATATATCAGATCCATACATTAAGAGCGTTTCCGTAATATCGGAATCACTAAGTCAGTAATTATAGTAATTATAAATGATCAAAATTTAATTTATAATTATAATATTATTATTAGGGATTAAAAAAAAAAAAAAGGATATATATATATATTGATAGGTAGATACCTAATATGGATTAATATTGAGAAAGGTGCTATTATTTATATGGTACAAAATAAATATTATAAGTGCAAAGTGCAGAGCTAGTTTCCTTTATAAACAATATATAGTTTATGGCTATTTTGATATCTAACAATTGAGTATGATACATAATTTTGTTTTTCAATATATTGTCTTTATACTTTAAGTCCTTTGATACCTCACATAAATGATGACTGTGAATTGGGAAGAACCCATACTTTTTATTATTTTTATATTTTATAATTTTTTATGAATTTACTAATTATTTTATAAATTAATCTTTTGAATTTATAAATAGAAATAATTACATTATTGTGTATTAATTATATTTTATATAATTATTAATAGATTTCAATACGATTAGCTAAATTATATTGACCTCACGTGATAATTAAATAATTAATTAATGACATACTATATATATACGGCCTGTGCGATTGCATTTACAGATACTTCGCTGCTATGACAAGTTGTAATTTTATTTTATACATCTGACATGTATTTTATACTTGTAAATTTATTATTATTATATTATATAATAATTTGCTTTCATAAGAATTATTATCATGTCTTTTCTTATCTCATTTATTTCTATCTCGTGAATCTATAAAGATATACTAAGTCTTCCAAGATAGTTTTATATCTACTATCATATTTATATAATTAGATATATATATAGTGTTATAATTATTTGTTTATTTATGTATATTTAAGGATTATTTATATTTTTTTTTTTTTTTATTTAAGCTTTTATTTACATAATTTGTTTCTATTCAATTATCATTATTATTTTTTTCTCCCTTATTTGAGCTTATCTTTTTGTCATTTCATTGATTTATCCAAGTCTGACTATAATTTGTCTTTCAGAAACATGGTTTTGATTTCTTTATATTGTAATTTATTTATATTACTTACAAGCCTATTTTATTTTGTATTATTTATCGATTGCTATTTTATTTTTTCTACTTATATATTAATTTATACAACTAAATAAAAGACT
>JABUQX010010713.1:42500-59895 GCA_015478945.1 Trachelipus rathkii
AATATATATAATTATATTGTTATATAAGATATTAATTCTTAGACTATATGCTATCATTTGATACTTTTATGGTGATATATACTATATATATAAATATATATATATATTATATATATATATATAGATTATAGATATAGATAGATAGATATAGATAGATTAGATAGAGATTAGATATAGTAAATAAATCTATCAGAGGGTGATACTGAAGAGAGGGAGATAGAGAGAGAGAGAGCGAGACAAAAAAAGGCAAAATATAAATAAATATTTATATTTTATTTTTTCTAGAAAATCCGAACTGTTAATAAAAAAACTTTTTTTTTTTTTTTTTTTTTTTTTTTTTATTTTTTTTTTTTTTTTTTTTTTTTTAATTTTTTTTTTTTTTTTTTTTATTATTTGGTATATTACTATTTTAAAATATTATAATATATAAAAACAATATGCACCATATATATATATATATTTATAGTATTTATTTTTATTTATATTTTTTATATTTTTTTTATTTTATTATTTATTAGATTTCTTTTTTGTCCAGTAGGGGTGATCTATTTCATTAACATTACTTAAGTGTTATAAGAATAATTATTTTTGTGTTGTATTTTTATGAGTATATTTTTAATCTTAATCTGATGTATTGATTTTATTTTAATTATTTATATTTGAAATAGAAAGAATGATATTTTTATTATTTGTTGATTGATTTGTTATAATAGTATAATGCTGATGTTTTTTTTTTAGCATTTTCGATTCTTTTTTTGCTTTTTATTTATATTTATTTTTTTTTATATTTTATATTCTATATTATTTTTTATTTTTATTATATTTATAGTAATTTTTTTTATATATTATTATTTTATTATTTTTATATGTATATATTCTTTATAGTTATATTTATTATTTTTTTTTTTTTATGTATATTTTGTTTATACTTTTAAAATATTTTGGTAGTTTCTTTAAAATTTATAGCATTATATTTATAGATTATTATTTACATTTATTAGGTTATGTTTTATTATTTATTATTTTAATTCATGTGACGAAAATATTTACCTTGGTAATAATGATTTATCTCTCCTGAGTTGCTTTATGGAAAATGTACTAGCATAGTAACTTGAGTGGTAGTGTCTTCGGATCTGTCATTTAATCAAGAGGAGTCAGGCATATCGACGAAGTTAATAATAATGATAGGGATATTATTAATAATAATGATAATATAATAATTAATAATTTTAATTGTATGAATATATAATAATCTAATCATCTGTAGAACCATGAATAATAATAATAATTGAATTAGATAAGGAATGCTATTAACAACAATAGCGATGAATTAATACTCAATTGTATTATATAATTTTATCATATTTATTTTCCATTTATTTATAATTAACCGAATTTAATTAATTCCCTGTGTGTGTAGTTATCTGGAAATAGTCTACTAATTGGCTAACACCATATTGTCGATCTTTGAGACTCTCTCGAAATATATGTATAGTAACATAAGTATATAAATTGGTTATAATAATTACTCTGATTAATAATCCGAAAATTAACCGGCATGCACTAAATAATAAAAGTACTTTTAAACCTATATTAATTAGAGAAAGTAAAATGGGATGAATAGTCGTTGATAAAATATTAATTATTGTTCTAATCCTTACAGTTTATATGTTCTAATTTAATATAATATTAATAATGTAATAATCTATATATATATAAGAATAATAATATATATATTAATAATTAATAATGTTAATTTGTAATATGAGGATTTTTTTTTCTTCCCTATTTTGGATTTGCTTTTAGAACGTAGGAATAATATTAGATAACACAAAAAATGCATTTTATGGAGACCCTCTATTAGTAGACACGAAAGTTATTAACGGCTTATTAAGATACTTATTATAACATTTTATGATATGATTATTATTATGATTTTATATATGATTTATTTATTATTTATTTTAATATGATTCATTATTATTATATATCATTATTAGTTTACTGCTAGTCTACTTATAATACTACTATTTAGTTTTAAACAAATCTATTATAGATTGATTAACTTTCCTTATTATTTTGGTCAATTATAGGAGGAGGATCCAAGATTTATCCTTAAAATATAGCACAAAGTTATTTATTATTAAATAAATAATAAGTATTTATTACCACAACTTTTTTTAATTAAAAATAAATTTACTACTTAAAGTTTTGATTTAAACCAAAACTTGTGCGTATGATAGTTCTATGTGGGATCTCTAATTTATATTTGTTTTTTATTTTATTATATTTTTATATATATATTTTTATATTTATATAATATAGTATATAGATATAGACTTTTTTTTTCTATTAATTTTTGTAATTACGTTGTATCGTTGTTATTATTTACACTATATTAAAAGGAAGGATTAAAAAGTTATTGGATGTTTGGTAAATATATGGATAGGAAGTTTTTGATATTCATTTTGTAATTGTCCTATTAGATAGTCTATCTATTCTTACGTTCATCATCAAAGTCACACTATACACACAACTCACACTACACTACTTATAACTAAAAAAATCACAAGATATTCTGAGCAACTTACGGCATATCATTGATTTTTTTCTCATAATATATCATTTCAATTTTTATTTTTGTACTATATTTTATATTTTTTTTTAGCGCGTTAAATATACGATATAATCTATAGATATAGCGAAAACTTTCATCAGAGAGTAGTTACTGGGACCCCAAAACTTAAGATAATATGGTAAATGAAATGCTGGTCAACTGCCAGATTAAAAGCGTAATAAAAACTTAAAGCAGGTAAAAGAAAATCTAGTCAATATGTCAGCTATCAAAGTAAATCGGAGCTATCTGGTAGCCTGCAATCGGCTGCATCGATTGCCTATCAAATATCGGAAAAAACAAACTATCGATATTGACAATCGATTTTTAAACAGCCCCGGCCTTTGAAAAAAAAGAAAAAAGATTGCCGCTTGAGAACATGGTGCTACGATTATCGTAACTTTCGAAATAGATTATTTTACAATAATCGATAACACACCTGCGAAGAACTAGATATATGAGGCAAGAGATAAACTGAATTTGGTACGAAGTTGACAGCTTCTGTACTCCCCCCCCCCCAATTCAGCGTGATGGTCGAGGAATAAGTTAGTCGAGAAAACGTCTCGGCCAATGAACTTGTCGAATACCACGCGATCTACCTACTGACTCAGAAGGAGTGAGAGCAGAGCGAAGAGGGACCTGAGAAGAAAAGGACCTTGGTAGCAACGACGCCTGTATAGCAGGTTGGAAAGCAAAGGAAGAGGGAGAATGAGTTGGAGCTGGTATGAGAGTGCTGGCGCGTGTGCGACGATGAGCCGATGTCGGAGCCAACGCCTGAGCCTGTGAAGTGGCCAGCGCTGGTGGAGCTGCGGAATGACCCAAAGGCGGACTGCGTGCAGGGAGCTGAACCGAGCCTGAACAGAGGGCTGTGCCATAGTCGGAACAGGTGCCTGAGCAAGAGTCGGAGAGGAAGGTGGTGTAGGTGGCGAAGGCGGTGGTGGTGGTGGTGAAGAAGGAGGAGAGGATGCGGATGGAGAGGGCGTTGCTGCGAAAGAATTATGAAGAAGAGGGACCGAAACAGTGTGAGGAACTAGTGAGGGGTCCTGAGTGTTAGGAGAGTCAGCCTCAAAATAACCGGCTTGAGACGGTTGATAGAAATGACCTCACTGCGGGAAGGACGTTGAATAGGGAAAACTTCTCCTTCCTAAGCACCACCGGAAAAGGTCCATCGTACTTTGGTTGGAGTGAGGTGCGGTGTGAATCATGTCTCACAAAAACATGTGTGCATGACGAAAGATCTTTCGGGACGAAAGAGAGAACCTTTTGCTGCCGTAAAAGGATTGATCTCCACGGCTCTGCACAGCAACTCAAGCCGGGGAGATAGGAAAGAGGATCTGCGAAAAGAGAAAGAGAAGACTGTGAAAAGAATTCTCCAGGCAAGTGAAGAGTAAAACCATAGAAGAGTTCGGCAGCAGAGCACTGAAGATCTTCTTTAATTGCTGTGCGAATACCTAGCATAACTAAAGGAAGAACTTCAATCCAGCACTCTAGTTGTGGCTGGACTGCCAGTGATGCCTTGAGCTGGCAATGAAAACGCTCTACGAGACCGTTACTGATCGCATGAAAACTTGTGATGCGAATTCTCTCGGAACCAAGGAGACGCATCAAATCTCTCCAAAGGAAAGATTCAAAATGTCTACCCTGGCCTGAGGTGACGGTGAGCGGGACACCGAAACGAGAAACCCAGTAAGCCATGAAAACTTTGGCTATGGATTCCGCTGTAGCAACAGAGAGAGAGGAATAGCTTCGATCCAACCTGTTAAACGATCAATACAAGTGAGGATGTACCGTTGCGCATCAGAAGGACTTTGGACTTTCTCGAACGTTTACCAGGTGGCAAGAAGGTGCCTAGAGGTGTCTTGGTGTACCTGTGTGCCTGTGTACCTGTACCTGACAAGAAAGACATTCACGAGTCCACTTTTCACATCAGTATTAACATTGAGCCACATAAAGCGAGCGGTAACTAGCTTTGGTGAGGGCGCGATACTGGGGTGAGAAATGGAATGGAGGTTGAGGAAAGCTTGTTTGAGAAAGGATGAAATCACGAAGGGGGTGGATGTCCAGTAGACATATCGCAGAGAAGCTTCTTCTCAATGCCAGGGAGTGAGATCCACTGGAACTGGAAAGAAGAATCCGTTGAACAGCTGGGCCTTAGATGCTTGACTGCTCGTTATGTCTTGGTTCTTGGTAGCTGATGGGTGGTAGAGCAGAAACAGCGCTGACCTCGATGTGTGAGAGGGCATCTGCGGTCAAGTTATCTACTCACGAGATGTGCCGAAGGTCTGTGGTAAATTGTGATAATGCTCTAAAGGACTAGCTCTCTTCGAGTGCCGTTCATGTGGATGCATAGCAGAGGTGATCAGCTTATGGTCGTAAGGTGTGAAATTCACACGCTAAAGGAAGTACCTGAGTGTCAAATTCTAAGATAACTTTAAAGAAATCTGCAGAAAGCCTATTGCAAGTTTCAGCAGACTGCAATTTTACGCGAATAAATGCGAGAGGTGCCATAAATCATTCAGTGTTGCTGCTGGCAGTCCACCACGGGGAGGATCGGAGGCATAATTCTGAAGGCAGGTAGTTGCAGAATCCTGTCGATGGACTAGGAGAGTGGTGTGGCTAGGGCTCTTTGACAGGTTGAAAGGCAGCGTGACCTCTTTCCGTTCCACTCAACCTTATCTGAGGTCTGCCTCCCTTCTCGGGCGAAGAAGTGATGTGAGAAGGCGAAGAAATCGGCAGCAGACCTTTAGAAAACGATGAAAGCTTCATCCTCCAAAACTGCGCAGCTGTTTTTGGGTGTCGGCAAGGGGAATTCTTGATGGCAGTTTCACTGTCCCTCAGAGGACAGACGCCAGCAAGCAGAGACCATGTGCCAAAAAAAAGTGGAGGGTAGGAGCTCGAGAATAACTTTCCGGGTTGACAGAATACCAAATTCATTCAACTTGGGAAAACAGCGCGAAGGTGCACACTGGTATTCCTCAGGAGACTTACTGGCGATGAGGTATTTGAGATATGCCAACAGAAAGGAAGGCCGCAGGAACCGTATCGATGAACCTTTGAGAAGTCTGCGCTGCATTCCTGAGTTCCGAATGGATCCTGATGAAACTCGAAGGGTCAATAGGGAGTGATGACTGCCGTCTAGGAATGTCCTCAGGCGCTACTGAGATCTGGCTTATGCCCTTACCAGTCAACCTTTGAATGAAGTAGCTCCGTCTAAGTGGGACTGTAAAGGATTGGATGTGCGAGGCCGGATACGCGTCCGGTCTGTGTAAGCGTTCAGACGCTCTGAGTCTCGCATGGTCTCCAGTCACCTGAGTCCCTTTAGGGACCAATGTTAAGGAAGAGGACTGCTCTCGCGGACGCCAAAATTCCTAAGTCTAGCTGTGCACGATTCGCTTTCTCTGCTTGAGTTTCTCGGGGCGACTTCGAGCACTGGAGAAAGTGGGCGCACCGTGTTCTTCTAGTGGATAGCTTAATGCTTTGTAAGAGATGTGGAAGACAGGGGTGGAGAAGTGACGGAAATTCATTCTGTAGGAGGGTGAATAGAGGAAATGAGTGGTTGGAGGAGGAACGGCCGGCGATCTTTCCGAGAGGCCGAAGGAGGGAGGGAGTCAGAAGAATTAAGGTGGGAGACGTTAATCAAGCCTTTATTCCATAGATCGACTCAGAAGGCTAGAAGTGAGAGAGAGGAAGTCTCCGACAGGATGGGTTGGTCACGTCCGTGACTTATAATTCCCACCGGAACACTTTCCTGAGGACAGGTCCTAGTGAGCATAAGCGTTTTCCCATAAATGGCTTGTGGTGGTGCCATATAACGCGCGAAGCTTGCGGGTGACGGAGGGGTGAAAGAGCTGTCGGTGTAGGTTCGTGGGGAGAGGAAGACATCAGCGCAGTATCGAATCAAGAAAAGCACTTGGTGGCGTATCCGAACCTTAAGAAGTTGAAGGAGGATGTGGGGATGATTGGCTAGAGTTTACAGTTCTCCCTACTGAGACTGGCCCGGTGCCATTTCCCTGACTATTTGCAGGGGAAACACACTTTTTGACCTGCCACCAAGGGTGATGGTAGTGCACTATCGCATTGGGAAAGCGCGCTGCCGGAGGAGAAGACCTCCTCTAAAGAAGTTACTCCTCCGGAACTGACGGGCAGGTATTGAGGCTGGATATGATAGCAAGAAGTCAGATTTCTGACTCTCGCTGTCAAGTCGCTTACTTGCTTCCAAGGCAGACAACCTTGCGTTGACCGGAAGGGATAGCCCCTGCAGTAGGGGGAAAGGAAGGTGTAGCAAGGGAGGTGTAGGGGCAGAGGCAGAAGATACCTGAGGCGAGCGAAGCCTCAGCATCTTATCTGCTTTACTCCGCTTCTTCTATGAGACTGCGTGTGGAATACCAAAAAGACCCAAGACTTCTATGGCCACTTGGGATCTTCTGCAACGAAGATTGAATCAACCATGTCTCCTCCTTCGCAGAAGATGTGCCTTAATAGAGCTAGCATGGACACCAGCAACTCCGAAGGTATCCTGTCTTCCAATGCTTCGCTTCTTAGGAGCTGCTTCAGCTTGGCCTCCTGAGAAGGGGACAAACGAGCTATAAACAGCTTCCTAAGGGCAATGTATGGGGTAGCGGAAGAAAAAAGTGTGACAAAAGCTTCAACGATAGCAAGCGTGGTCTCGTTTGGGTAGAGCCGCTATGATGCAGTATTTTATCTTTCAGCTCCCCCTCGGGAAAAACAGCCTCCTCATTTAAGACCCAAAGGTCTGGATCCTCAGCGTGTTGGGTAGGGCTGGACTGTCTTCTAGTATGCTGTAGGATAGGGAAGAAAGAAAAGAAAAGAAGAAGCAAAGCAGTAATGATAGAGATGCTTATCGTTGTTGGAGAATGTTTCTTGTACGCACAGCAATAATATATATATATATATATATATATATATATATATATATATATATAATATATAATATATATATATAATATATATATTATATATATATATATATATATATATATATATATATATATAATATATATATATATTATATAACTTATATGGCACACAATAAAAGTGAATGTATAACAATAAATATTAATAATAATATATAATATATAATATAATAATAATAATAATAATAATAATAATAATAATAATAATAATAATAATAATAATAATAATAATAATAATAATAATAATAATGTAAGTAGTTGAGAGGCGGTATTGGATGCCGAAAGTAAAACCGGAAGTAACGGTCATTTTGACCGCGAAAGGTCGTTCTATTGTACCCGCAGGGTACAATAGAAAAAAAATACAAAATAAAAATAAATAAATAAATTAATAAATTAATAATAAATAAATTAAATAAATTAATGAATAAATTAATAAATAAATAATAATAAATAAATAAATAAATAAATTAAAATAAATAAAAATAATAAATTAATAAAAAAAAAAAAAAAAAAAAAAAAAAAAAAAAAAAAAAAAAAAAAAAAAAAAAAAAAATTAAAATTAAAAAAAAAATAGTTTTATAATATAATAAAAAAAAATAAAATCAAAAAACAAAGTATTACTAGTAGAAAAAATTTAAAATATAATAGAAAATAGAAAAATAGTTTACTCCAGAATCTTCAATTTACGGGTGTCTGTTTGTGCCGCCGCCTCCGTTTGCCTGGAATCGAGGTTGGACGAGTGCACCCCTTCGAAGAAGGGGTGCTGGTTCCTTCCTGATAGGAAAATTTTCTTAGAAGTGTAGGAAATTTGTATAATGTATGGAAGAAGTAGAAATGCACGGAGTGCGAAGAGAGGAAGGAGGAAGAAGGAGGAATGAGAAAGGAGAAGAAAGAGGAACGAGAAAGGAGGAAGAATGGTGTGTTTGGAACCCGCCGGAGGTGAGCCCCCCTAACTGAAATAAAAGAAGTTTAAATGCACGGAGTGCATAAGAGAAGATGGAAGGAAGGAAGAGGAGATGGAGAAAGGAGACTGAAGAGACAGAGTGTACAGACCTGCTGGAGCGTAGATGTTGAAAGTAACATTCATTCGCCTCAAGGAAGCAATTTCATGGACAAAACACGTTTTCTTTTTTATAAACCAACTTAAATATATTGTTTGCTATTTTTTTTATAAGTTTTATAAGTTTCTTTCATGTTTTTAATATATTAACTTTCATTTATTTTGTTTTGTTTTTTTTAAATTTTATTTGTTTTCTTTTTTAAAATTTTTATTCTTTTTATGTTTATAACTTAAAAAATTTGCATTTTTACATACCCTAAAACAGTAAATCAGTAAATCAGTTAAATCAGCTACAACTCCAGCTCCCACCCATCTGATCTATTAATTCTATTTGATCTATTGATCTATTGATCTATTGATTCAAGTCATATTTTTGTATAACATAAAACACAAAAATTTTATTTATTTTGTTTTGTTTTCTTTAAATATTTTGTTTTACTAAATTTATTTCGTTTTATGTTTATAACTTAATTTTTTTGCATTTTTATACACCAAAGCAGTAAATCAGTAAATCTACCTCCAGCCACCTCCTACCCTTCATGATCTACTTGATGCTATTGATCTATTGATCTATTGATCTATTGAATCAATCATAATTGTATAACATAACACAAAAACTTTTATTATTTTGTTTTGTTTCTTAATATTTTTTTTAACTAAAAATTTATTCTTTTTATGTTTATACTTAAAAAAATTGAATTTTTAATAACCTAAAGAGTAAATCGTAAATAATAAATCAGTTAATTCAAACTGCCCTCCTACCCTTCCATGATCGTAGGTTTGATCTATTGATCTTGAATATATTATCTATTGTTCAAATCAATATTTTGTAAATAAACATAACACAAATTTATTTATTTTGTTTTGTTTTCTTTAAATTTTGTTTTGTGTAAAAGATGTAGTCTTTTTATGTTTAGTAAGTGAAAAATTGCATTTTTACATGCCCTAAAGCGTAAAGTCAGTGAGAGAGCAGTAAATCAAGTAAATCAGTAAATCAGTAAAGCAGTAAATCAGTAATCAGTAAACGCAGTAATCAATGAAATAGTAATCAAACTGCCCTCAGTCACCATCCTACGCCTCCATGATCTATTGATCTATTGATCTATTGATCTATTGAATTCAAGTGCAGTATTATGAAGTATCTTTTCTGTATAAACATACTTGAAATAAAATTCTTTGCTGTAGCTGTTGTTGTTGAAAATGTGCGTTGTTGTTGCATTTGGTTGGAGTTTTGATGTTTGGTTGTGGTTGAATGTTGCGTTTGCTGGTTGTATTTTTGTTGTTGTCGAATGTTGCGTTTGTTGTTGTTGTTGAAATGTTGATTTGTTGTTGTTTGTTGTTGTTGTTGTTGTTGTTGTTGTTGTTGGTTGTTGTTGTTGTTGTTGTTGTTGCTGTTGTTTGTTGTGTTGTTGTGTTAAATATATATCAAACGTTCAAGTTAAATAAAAATATACAACGCTTTTTCAAAACATAATTATTATTATTATTATTATTATTATTATTATTATTAATTATTATTATTATTATTTTAATTATTATTATTATTATATTATATATTATTAATTATTTTATTATTATTTATTATTATTATTATTCACTAGATCTCAAGACACAATAACGCGTGCGATCCTTTTGGCCTGCAGGTCCACCTAAAACTTGGTAGGTCATTGCTCTCTACCCGCACCTAACCATTACGGCAATTTTAGTACGTTCAAGGTAACATCAGAGAACTGATTTGCTAAGCCTCACGGTCAGCCATATGACGTTTTATTCGAGGAATGACTTCATTAATCTTAATATCTTGAACAATGAGAAGGGTAACGAGATTTATTACTTTTGTCCTTACTTAACATATTATTATTTATTTTAACAGTATTTTATTATTATTATTATTATTATTATATTATTATTATATTATTATTATTATTATTATTATTATTTTATTATTATTATTATTTTATTATTATTATTATTATTATTATTATTATTATTATTATTATAAACTATATATGTATATGAACATAACAAACCTAACATACCATACACACACACTTACATCGAACACTTTCAGAAGGTAACATGAAATATTTTTAGGCTTATTCCGTTTTAGACTCCCGCGCCCTTTCAGAAAATATCAACATGAAACATGAAAATGATTTTATGCTATAGCCACTTGCATAAAGTGATGTAAAACTTATTATATTTATTAAACAAACTGGTAGGTTTGGCAATGGCGCATCTTACAGAGGTGATTTGACAACACTGTATAGATTTGGGTGCTGAGTTATATATAAATCGACGGCGAGCTACTCGATGGGGCATTCATAATCAAGAGCTCTTACGATCAACACTTTAAAGAAACTTTATTAAATTCTGTATTATAATTATCAAGTTTTTTTTTTTTTTTTATATCTACACATGAGGATTTTTTAAAATCAATACTTATTCAGCGAAGTAAGTGTTTTTTCTTAATATATATATATATATATATATATATATATATATATATAATATATCTATTATCGATGGATCATTCTTAATCAAGAGCTCTTACGATCAACACTTTAAGACACATTCTTAGATTCTGTAGTATCATTATCCAAGTTTTTTTTTTATATCTACACATGAGGATTTTTCAAAATCAATACTTATTCAACGAAGTAAGTTTTTTCTTCCTCATTTAAAAATAACATTGTAATACATCTGATCAATAATTAATAACGTAAAGTAATTAAATACATTATTAATTAACAATAGAGGGTAAATAATTTATACATATGTCTAAAAAGTGATTCTTTTCCAGAAACGTGCTGAATATACATCCATACACTTGGGTAAAAAGCATCCTTCGTATCGTTATCGACGCATCGATTAAAAATGGTATGTTGCTGTTGTTACTGTGTAGATATATTTAATATAAGGAATGAGAAATACTATGTTAAACTAATATATTACTGACATAGTGACCTATTTGCAAGCAAACTTGACCTTAATTGTTTACTGTATCATAAATAATAATGACTTTAAATTCCAGGCTAGTCCTTCAAGGATGAATGCTGCTAATAAGAAGAGGAAGACCACTATAACAGACATAACGCACATCTCTGTAGAGAAACTAAAAAAGTCGATGGAACGTCATACATATGAAGTAAAGGTTATTGATGAAAACTTCTTCCATGGACCAAGAGATCTTGAAGCGTCATTCGAAATGGTTGTTAGTGAAGTTGTTGATGCTGTATTAAAAGACTTAGAATATGATAGTAACGTATGAGAGTTGGAATCAATTTCACTTTTGGCGATGACCAGTCACCCTGACGGAATATTATGTAAACATCATTATAGAGATATATTAGACATATTGCGGTGAAGGATGAATGAGACGCCTGGAGGTTCGTTCAATCAGGTGACAAGGCAAGCTTTACCACTTCAAAGTAGCAGCTACGGTGTTCATGATAGCTAAAGGAAAAGTAATGAATGTAAAACCGATACATTCGAGCTACAAAATCTTAGTTTCAAACATCGTTACATTAGTAAAGTTCATCTAGAGGAAGGCGCTGTAGGTTGTGCTTTCAAAGCTGTTGTCCTCTTTAGGAAAATAGCTCGTGAATGTGTAGAATCGAAAGGTATTCAATTCATATACAATCGAGAAAGCTGCAAAAACATTAGCTAAAAAATGTGGTATGGAATATACAGATTCTTTCATAGTAACTGACTTTGAAAAAATCGAGAATATCGAAAAATGCCGTATAGTCGTATTTGGTCCTGAAGGTAACGGAGTAAAGATACTTTATAATCCCTCTAATGAGAACAGAGACGATCCCTTATACATTATCGGTCATGACGGAGTTAATCATTACTATGCTGTAACAGAAGATAAGTTAAAGTTATGTTTTGAGAACACCAAGAAAAAGAATGCATATATGAATGGCATCTTTTGCACTTATTGCTACACTTTCAATAGTAATAATATAGCGCATAAATTAGATTGTGAACATTACGGATGTAGACAGTGTCTAGATGATAAGTGTAGAGGCTCATTCAGCCACGATGGTATATTCCATGAGTGCAATGAATGTAGTCGTGAATTTTATAATGCCGATTGCTATAAAAAACACCAAGATAATAAACGTGTAAGAAAATTAAGATTTGTAAACTCTGCCTTGAACAAATAAAGGCTGATCGATATGGGTAGTTTCACAACAAGACTGCACAAAAGTATTGTTACTATTGTAAAGAAAATACCGAGCCTAAAGAGATGAATACCATATCTGTTACATGAAGAAAAAGACAAAATAAGAAGAAGGATGATAGAAAGATACTGGATCAGAGGTTTATACATTTCCTAGATATTGAGACATTATCAGGAAGCATAAAGGTTATGATGATTCAAAGGAAAGAAGAATAATAGTTAAAGTCTTCATTTACTAGTAATGCGAGAATGATTGTGATGTAATGCACCGATAAGAAGGGAGCAAGTATGTTCAAATGCGGCCCCAGACCAAGAACAATTTAAAATTGGAGGCTGAAAGGGGCGCTGTAGGAAATTTTCATTGATTTTCTTAATGGACTTTTCAAGTAAAATACCTAAATCAAAAGTAATTGTGACAGCACATAATGGTGGTAAATTTGATCACCAGTTCGTATACGCTGCATTATTGACCCACCCAAGCTCAAAATCTATCAGCAACAGTCCTATAAAAAGAGGCAATAAAATCATTTCAATGGGTACGAATGGAAATATAGTCTTCAGGGATACATTATTATTTACACCATGTGCATTGAAAAGCTTGCCTAAATGCATGGGTGTCTGTGAAAAAGACAATTCCAAGGGTTTCTTTCCCTATACATTTTTAAATGAAAGCACCTTGAATTATAAAGGGCTTATTCCAGATAAGAAATTCTTCGAAATAGAAAAAATGTCAACAGATGAAAAGCAAGCATTTGAAGAATACTATAATAAGTTTATAGGTAAAGAATACAATATTTTTGAAGAATGTGAAAAGTATTGTGTACAAGATGTTAATATACTAAGAAAATGTTTTGAGAAGTTTAGGGGCAGCTTCATTAAAGAATTTGATATAGATTGTCTAGATAATAACACAACAATTGCATCTTTATGCTTTACACTTTATAAAAATGTGTTTATGCCTGAGGAAAAAATTGCTATTCTAGGTCGAGAGAATCCTAAACCTTTCACCTATGAAGCAATTCGCTGGCTTATGTATCAGGAAAAATTGAACAATATAAACATAAGGCACGCACGAAACGGTGGAGAGAAAGGGTTCAAAATTAAGAACAAGTGGCTTTACCCTGACGGGTTCGGATATATGAACGGTATGAAAACAGCATTTTTATACCACGGTTGTGCATGGCACGGTCATAAAGGCTGTAATAAAGGAAAAGGTACGCTGCATAGCGTATCGGCTGTTGACCGTTACAATCTCACCATGAAACAAGAAGATGGTATAAAGAAGCCGGATTTAATGTCATACGTGTGTGGGAATGTGAATGGAAGGTACAAAAGACCAAGATCATTCAAGATCCTAATCAAGCCGATGAAAATATAAGCATCAGTGAATATATTCAACGTCTTAGTAATGATGTTGTTAACAACAGGCTCATAATTGATAATTCATTGCTTGGAGGCCGTACTGAACCCTTCGTACATTACTATCCCCCAACTAAAGGACAGAAGATCATGTATTTAGACTATACATCACTTTATCCTTATGTTCAGAAGCGAATGAAATACCCTTGTGGTCCCCCAGAAAAACTAATAGGTGATAAAGTACCAGACATTGAATCATTCAAGAATGGACTCAATGACAAATATTTTGGCGCAGCTTACATTAAGATTCTTCCTCCTCAAGACTTATACATACCTGTCCTCGCTGAACGAACCAAAAATAAACTAATATTTCCACTCTGTGTAAAATGTGTTAAAGATAATAGCACGAAATGCAATCATGATGAGAATGAACGAGCTATTGAAGGTGTATACACAACACCTGAAATTCAATTGGCAATAGAGATGGGTTACGAAATACTTAAAATATTTGAAGTTTGGTCGTTTAAAGAGAAAGAGTTTTTATTTGAAGGATATGTAAACCACTTCCTAAAAATAAAGACAGAGGCATCAGGTCTACCAAATAATATTCACGAGGATGATCCTGATTTCGAGGAAAAACTTAAAGAGTTTATCCGTCTTTTCAAAGAAAAGGAAGGTGTCGAACTTGATATTAACAATATCAAGAAAAATCCTGGGATGCGATTCATTGCAAAATTGTGTCTCAATTCTCTTTGGGGAAAATTTGCACAAAATACACCTACAAGAGAAGATGTAGTATTAATAATAAACAAATATAGGAACTAATAAACCAAAGCGATATTGAAGTCCCTAGCGTTATTCCAATAAGCAGTAAATATGTTGTGACAGTTGTAAAAAATGCGCTAGCCGAACGATCAACTGCTACAAATATTCCTATCGCATCGTTTACAACTGCATATGCGCGTATAAATTATATGAGTTACTTAACAAAGTCAAACAAAGGGCATGTATACTGCGATACGACTCCTTGTTCTTTTTGTCGCTGGAAACGGATGAGTTCCTGAAACAGGAAATCTTTAGGTCGAACTAACAGATGAAATAGAGATTACTGGTCCGGGGCCTAGGTGATTCCTTTGTGTGTCTGGGCCAAAAGTCCTTTTCTGTTAGATAAGAATGCTGATGAAATATAAAATATATTGTAAAAAGCAAGGCCTTACAATCAATAAAGATACAAAGATACTATCAATTTTGAAAACTGTTAAAGTGGTGTATGACATAGTTCCGATAATAGTAACAGGCATGATGCAACATTATATGAGATATATCAAACAAAAACATGATTGTTACAACAGTGAAAGCAAATGAAGAAATACAATTGGATTATGTCGATGGAGAATGATTGCACGAAACGATGACCTGCTCATAAAAAGGCAGCTGAATAGAACGAATCACATAAAGAATCTAATGCTAATTTACAACGGGAGACAGAGGAGGGTTATGCTTAGTATCCTACTACAAAAATTTTCAGCCCGGAAAATATGGAGGTGTTAGTATTGTATCCGGGACTAAGATGATGCAAATACAGCTGATAAGCGGTTTTCTATCAAAAATTCTTTTCGAACAGCATCCTATGGGTTTAAGGGTACTTTAATCTCCATTTAATATATTATAAATATCCATCTATGTTTATTGTACAATGTTTAATGTTTTCTATGTACAAATATTCTGAATAATAAAATGTAAATAACAAATTTATTTTATTACCTCTATTTATTATCAACCTTTGCGATAATATAGAAATGTGTGTGTGTGTGTGTGCGCGCGCGCGTGTGTGTGTGTGTGTGCGCGCGCGCGCGTGTGTGTGTGTGTGTTTGTGTGTGTGTGTGTGTGTGAGTGTGTGTGTGTGTGTGTGTGTGTGTGTGTAGAATCTAAGAATGTGTCTTAAAGTGTTGATCGTAAGAGCTCTTGATTATGAATGCCCCATCGAGTAGCTCGTCGATTTATATATAACTCAGCACCCAAATCTATACAGTGTTGTCAAATCGCATCTGTAAGATGCGCCATTGCCAAACCTACCAGTTTGTTTAATAAATATAATAAGTTTTACATCACTTTATGCAAGTGGCTATAGCATAAAATCATTTTCATGTTTCATGTTGATATTTTCTGAAAGGGCGCGGGAGTCCCTAAACCGGAATAAGCCTAAAAATTTTCATGTTACTTCTGAAGGTTCGAATGTAAGTTGTGTGATGGTATGTTAGGTTTGTTTATGTTCATATACATTATAGTTGACAAGACTTTGAAATTATAATAATATTGGAATAATAATAATAATATAATAATAATAATAAAATAAAGATAATTCTAAAATTATAATAAAAAAATAAAACTACTGTTTAAAATAAAACATATGTTAAGTAAGGACAAAGTAATAATCTCGTACCTTCTCATGTGTCAAAAGATATTAAGATTAATGAGTCAATTCCTTGAATTTCATTGGCTGACCGTGAATGGCTTAGCACTACAGTCTCGTGATTGTTACCTTGAGCGTACTAAATTGCGTAATTTTTAGGTGGCCGGGTCAGAGAGCATTACCTACAATGCTTTTAGTTGTGGACCTGCAGCAAAGTGATTGCACCGTTATTGGTGTTGTGAGATCTATGTGGAATATAATAATAATATAATAATATATAATAATGATAATAGATCAATAATAATAATATAATTAATAATATAATAATATAATATATAATAATAATAATAATATATAATAATATACAAATAATAATAATAATAATGTTTGAAAGCGTTGTATATTTTTATTTAACTTGAACGTTTGATATATTAAACATTTACAAACAACAACAACAACAAACAACAACAACAACAACAACAACAGCAAAAACAACAACAAAACAACAACAACAACCAAAACAACATTTCAAACAACAACAACAAACGCAACATTTCAGCAACACAAAATACAACAGCAAAACGAACCATTTCAACAAACAACATCACAAAACTGCAACAAATGCAACAACAAACGCGACATTTCAACACAACAGCTACAGCAAAGAATTTTATTTTTATGTTATGTTTTACAAAAGATACTCAAAATATGACTTGGATCAATAGATCAATAGATCAATAGATCAATAGATCATGGATGGGTAGGAGGATGGCTGGATGGTAGTTTGATTAACTGATTTACTGATTTACTGCTTTACTGATTTACT
>JABUQX010010715.1:0-10000 GCA_015478945.1 Trachelipus rathkii
ACCGCGGATTGTGATTTTTGGGTATGGAAGTTGTCTAACAAACCTTTTGTGGAGGGCATAGTTCCGAAGGATTGGAAGAGAGCAGTAATAGTACCCTTATAAAGAGTAAGGGAGAGTATAGTGTTATTATTGGGGAGATTCTGTAGGGGTATTGTGAGTGTGGGAATAGTTTATTGAGTGTTGTAATGAGGAAGATATATGCTGGTATTTTGGTTGAAAAAGTGCGTCGAGTAAATGGGGGACTGATTGGCGAAGAACAAGGTGCCTTTAGAAGCGGTAGAGGATGTATATGATCAAATTTTCATTTTGAAACAAATGACTGAGAAAATAAGAGAGAAGAAGAATAAGGTGTATTTAGGTTTTATAGACTTGGCAGGTGTTAGTGATGTATGTTGTTGGTTTCTTTCTCAAGTAGGTGTACAGAATCCACCAAGGCGTACAAAGGAGCGGCCACCATAGGTTGGTAAATCTAACTCCATGGGTGGGTCTTAACGTAATTCTTTTAATGCATGTCTAGGAAAAAATTATTTAAATATTTAAAAAAAAAGAAAAAACTACAGAATATTCAGTTCCTGAAGGGAGGAAAAAATTGAGGTACTATTGAAGTGAGACGATTCAGACAAGACATGGGATAGCCTTTAGAAGGTGTTATTGACCATAGTGTAGGAAATGGCGATGGCGGATGGAGTTCAGTTGAGGACAATCAGTGAGAATGTGGTGAGAAGATTGCAGTGTGGTGATGGCAGAAGGTGGGGGAGGATTCCATACATGTAGTGTCTGTGAGAGTGTGAGTGATATTAATGTGACCAAATGCGGAGGCGTACGAGGATCACCTGCAAGCGATTTTCATCTGTGGGAAAAGGACTACCAGCCAATATCTGGCTTTATATTTCTAAGTTTCGCTCCTCGCCGATCATTTCGTAGTACTTCTGCCAGCATAATTGGAAGCCTTGTCGAAGAGCAGGATAATAATAAGATGATGGAAGTGATTCATTTGAGTATAGAATACTTGGGGCGTGATGTGATAAGGAATTTGAAAGAAGAGTTAAAAGAGAATTCAGAAGAGCTGGAATATTTCAGAAGGTATTAAAGGGCTGGTTTGTGACTTGTTTAACAGCTGTGGTTGTTTGAGCACTGTCTATTGGTGTCGGATGTTTTTGTCTTGGGAATAGATCTGTAGCGAGGTCTCCTCCGAGTTGCGTTTTTTTTTACAGCGAGGGTCGATGTGTCCTGCTTTAAGGATACAGAAGTTTTATATTTTAGCAAATCTTTTGTTTGGTGCCTAATCTTTTGTTTCTGCTCAGGGACATCCTTTTCAGGAGTAGGATCAATGGTGGGAGACATTATGGAATACAAATGCAGACCTCATACGTGTGTTTGGCAAACTCATCTTGGGGATGTGGAGTAGAGTTTCTTGGCAGGAAATACTCTCCAAGCTATGTGGTGGGTGAGCAAACTTAGCTTCATTACTGGTTGATCGAAAACTAGTACTCACAGCATTCTTGTTGACGGCATCTTGGGCGGGAGATTGGATTGCAGGCTGCTTTCTGACTATTTGAGTAGTCTGTAATATGGGCGGGCAGGTTGTAGTAATTACATGTCCCACTGGAGTTGGTGGGTAAAGTTCTTCTTGAATGAGGTGTCGGTGGGTTAACATGCGGGCCAGAGAGCTGCTGTAATTGCTGCATAGGATTGCCTTTGTCGTGTAGGGTATTTGTCATTGAACTGGTGTATTGCATCTCTCCCGCTCAGTTTTTGCATGGTACATAACTCTACTATTTCCTGCTCAAACCGGTAGGATGGACATTTTCTGCAAGTGGAACTGTGTGGTCCCCCCCACAGTTGTTGCATTGTTGTGTTTTTGCAGGGAATGTGAAATTCTCCGTGGGTTTGTGTGGTCCTTATATATATATATATATTATATATAGGTATTTGCTATTAATTTTTGAAGTTAAAATTTGTAACTTTAATTTTTCAAGTAAATTATATTATTTTTTCTTTGTCTTTCTTTCTTTCAATATTCCCTCCTTTTTGCATCAAGGATTGGGGTAAGGTGCTGTACAAGCATATCGGGCCAAAAAAAGATCCCCTCTGACCGAAGTAGGAGAACATGACATTCGTCGGAAAAGAAAAGCCCAGCCTTACCGCCCCCTCTGTACCATTAATTAGTGAGAGCTCGGCCCCAGACAGAAAATCCACCCTATGAGCATCAATGGGACCGCGACGGACGCTCACTATGGTAAATCGTCATGTAAGGGTTTCCCCTGGCCCCAGGTGGGCAACCATGGCCCCCCTACAAAACCACCGCATTCTCTCCTATCATTGCAAACAGCTTTTATTCTCGCCTCATGCCAAACTCACATTTTCTCTCCTTCAGACATTCGTTACGCGACTCCCAATTCCACTTTTCTCTCTTCGGTCTCCCAGCCGGTCCGTTCCCAACACACTCACCACATACATCCGCTTAACCACCCTACTATCATTCATTTTTTCCTCATGACTGAATATATGACTAACTTTCAATTTGACTCTCTGATTTCAATTCCCCTTTCTTCACACACACCCTCTTCTATACGGTTTCATTCTCTCTGTCTTTATCAATTCTTCTCCACACCCTAGCACCCCCTAAAGATGTCCATCTGAAACATTGACTTTAGATCTATACTTCTTATTTCCAGACATAAGTCTCACAACCATACAATAACACAGGTACAAACATACCCCACTGTAAGACCTAGCACACTAAGAACTTAGTCCTTTTTGCAAATTCGATCATCACATGATACAACGATTTATATTGCACCACCACCTTTCCCTTGGGCCATTCACACTTTCCTACTACAACAGACAAACTCCTGAACATGCGTCCGTTCCCTTCTCATCACATATACCCCCAAATATTTTAAACTCAGACACTTGTTAGCTACTCACCATCTAACATAACTTCACACTGAGGAGTGTCCTCACTCACCTACCAAACCTTACTCTTATCCACGTTTTACTTTCAAGCCCCTCCTTTCACACACCACCCTGGCCTGCCAAATCTCTCTATCAAACCTCTCAAATCCTCTTCAGATTCGCCACACGAAACAAATCAGCCGCATATAATAGGTAGGGCACCTCCACTCTCTTCCATTCTCCACCATCTACACCATTTCCTGCCACTCCCCAACTCAAAATTCTTTCATAACCCCCCATATACAAATTGAAGTAACCAAAGGAGACATAAACAAACCCCTGTCTACTCCCGCTATTAACCTAAACCAATCACCACATTGACAAAACCATTTATTCTTACAAACACGCTTCAACCCTATCGTCATAGCATACTGTTTGATTTCCCTTCAGAAGCCTACCCCTACACCATATATCACTTAACACCTGCCATAAACCGCCTCCCTATTAACTCTATCATACGCCTGTTGCAATCCTTAAAACCTAAATACAATTTATTTCTTCTCTCCCTCCTCTATTTTCCTCAAAACATCATTTGTTTCACATGTAAAGATTTGATTCCACACATCCTCTACCACCTCCTAAACGCCCTTGTTCTTCACCAATCACTCCCTCAGTCACCGACGCCTTCTTTCGACCAAAATACCAGCCATATACCTTCCCTACAACACTCATAAAACCTTATTCCCCTATAATTTCTTCAGTTACCCCCCCCCTTTTTTCCTTTCTCTTCCCTTACCCTTATACAAGGTACTATTCCCTCGCTCTCCCTCCATCCGTTTGGCAACTATCCCTTGTTTTTTGTGGGTTTAGCTCCATAAACGCTTTTGGTGGATTACAACAACTTTTCCAAATCCAATCAATCCACCATCTCGCCTCCGTCTTTGATCATTTCAACTATAATTTCATCTATCCTGCAAGATTTACCATTTCCCTTACATTCTTTCTCCCCTACCCCATTACTCCTCCCTTACTAATCACCTCATCCCGCAAGAATACTATTCCCTTCTTGCACCATCAAAACCACACACATTCACTAACACCTCATCATTACTGTTAATATTGTGCAGATTTTCGAAGTGTTCTTTCCACACTCCCCTCACATCCATTTCATCAGTTACAAAAGCACCATCCCTATTCATTATTCTAAGCAGATTCCCCTTATTCTCATTCTTAACCTTTCGCGCTTCCTTCCAGAAGAGCTTCCTATTTCCTTGTATGTCCTCATTCATCCTCCTTCCAAACTGTTCATTTACCTCTTGTTTTCTCCTACGTATACACCTTTTAGTATTTCTTTTTCCTCCTTATATAAGTTCCAAAGCATCTTTTTCTTTTGAATCTTCATTCATTTGCTTTAGTATCATTAAACCACGCTTCTTTTTTACCTTTAACCGCTTTTTATATTATATATATATATATATATATATATATAATTTTAGGAAGACGTTGTACTGGAAATTCTTGGATTAGCTCATCAGTATGGTTTCATTGAACTGGAAACAGCTGTATGCGATTATTTGAAAGAAACATTATGTACAAATAATGTTTGCATTATTTATGATATGGCATCTCTATATAGCCTGAAAGGGCTGAGTACAGTTTGTGAGGATTTCATTGACAAGAATGCACCAGCAGTACTTAGCCACGAATCATTTATGGCCGTTTCTCCGGTAATTTGCATGAATCTATTTAGTAGCTAGTATTTATTTTTTTAAATATATATATATATAGTATTATATATATATATATATATATATATATATATATATATATAATATATATATATATAATATATTATATATATATATATATAAATATATATATTATTATAAATATATATATATATATATATAGTATTCTCTCAGAATTGATCTCTTTCTCGCTGTCACTAGTGGCACAATATCTCGAGGATGGCCTGTTTCTCATAGGATGAGGAGCAGGGAACAACCACATATATATATATATATACTATATATAATATATATAGTATATATATATATTATATATATATATATATATTATATATATATATTATAATATATATATATAGTATATATATATATATTATATAAATATTAATATAATATATAATATATATATATAATATATATATATATATATATATATATATATATATATATATACCGAACTCCTCCTCCTCCTCACCGCGGGCTCTACTCACTCACTACCATCACCTTATTCTTATTTAGATTTTCTTTCTGACCCTTCCTTTTACCCATCCTACCAAACCCCTCTATCAATCCTCAAACTTTCTTCAGATTCGACACACCAAAAACACCCATCTGCGTACAATAAGCAGGGCACCCTCCTCTCTTTCTTCATTCGTCTAACCTTTTCCTACCACCCCTACCTCCAATTCTTTCATTACTCTATCCGTATGCAAATTAAATAGCCAAGGAGACATAGCACATCAATGCTTCACTCCATTATTAATATTAATCTATTCACTTTCAACTCCATTTGTTCTTACACACGCTGTACCATCGTCATACGTGCTTTTGATTCCATTCAGAAGCCAACCACCAACACCATATATCACTAACGTGCCACAAAGCATCCCTATTAATCCTGTCATACACCTATTGCAAGTGATTAAAACCTAAAAACAGTTCTTTCTCCTTCCTGTTTCAATGTGAAGATTTGATCTACACATCCTCTACAACTTGAAATACACCTTGATATTCGCCAATCAGTCCCTCTTTCAAAAAAAAAAAAAAAAAAACGAATTTGTTGACTACAACTCTCAATAAACTAATTCCCCTATAGTCCCCCTTATCTCCCTTACCCTTATATAAGGGTACCATTACTGTTCTCCACCAACCCTTCGGAACTTTACCTCCATAAACGCTTTGTTACCCAACTTCAATTTCCAGTCAAGCACAATCGCCTACATTCTTGATCATTTCATCAGTAATTTCATCTATACTTGTGATTTACCATTCTGCAACTTTTTCACTCTACCTATTATCTCCTCCCTACTAATTACCTCATCTCCAAAATACTGATATCTACTTAAACCATCAAACCCCCACACACTCACTTACACTCATTACTGCCAATGTTATGCAGATTTTCGAAGTGTTCCCTACAAACTCCTCGCATCCATTTCATCAGGCATGAAAGTACCATCCATATTCATTATTCCCTTTATTCATTATTCAAGAATCCCCTTACTCACATTCTTAACTCTTCGTACTTCCTTCCAGAAATCATCCTATTCCCTTGTAAGTTCCCGTTCATTCTCCTTCCAAACTGTTCCTTTACCGCTTTTTTTTCGTCTATGTATGCATCTTTTATTCTTCCTTTTCACTTCCTTACCATCTCTACCTACTCAACTCTTTTATACTTATGAATACTCTGTGCTCGAAGAATGTATTAATTACACACACATACCTCTCCTCACAGAAATCAATCAATCTTCCTACCATTCTCATTTTCTCCCACAACCCCAAAGTCACCTGTTATACCATGCATTTTTCGATCACCTACTCAACCATTCAATTCACCCAACACAATCAATCTGAAGCCCCTACTTACCCCGTCCAAAACATCTTTCAGATTATCCCAGAAAGTCACTCTCTCCTCAACATCACCCTCAGATGGACCATATGTTATATTATTTAAAAATACTAATTTTAAAATTAGTTTTCTAGTACTTACACAGACAAAATCTACAATAGCTCTGTGCCACGTCACTCATCAGAATCGCAACTTTTCTCTCCCCCTCTCATTCATCTCTACTCCAGCACGCACATTTCACACCACACCACTCATCTTCACTGTTTCCTTTCATCTTTGTTTCAGTCACAGCAAGCAACTCAAATTTACCTTTTCTAAATGCATCCATCACCTCTCTCCTCACCATTTATTTTTCAGACATTCCATGTATACATATGATTCATACATTTTCGCTGAAAGATAAAAGGTCGCTTACGGCTGTCACGACCTTCTCCGAGGCATGCATTAGAACTCTTGGCAAGAGATACGTGGTAGTTGGTAGCAAACTCAGCCACTACTGTCCTTTTCGTTACCTTCTACTACATATAGAACATACAGTGTAGTATTCTTTCCCCCCACCCCCACCCCACACGGGGATATATGAAATAGGCGTTGTCAGTAAATATATATATATATATATATATATATATATATTTATATATTTATAAGTGGTTGACTCCAGGAGTGTGTGTATTATGTCGTATGTTTATATTATATATATTTATTATATATATATAAATATATATATGTTGGACGAAAATTTAAGTATGTACAATTATATATATAATATATATATATATATATATATATATATATAATATATATATAATATTATATATATAATAATATATATTATATATATATATATATATATATAATATATTTATATATATATAATATATATATATATATATTTCATATATATATATATATATATATATATATATATATTATTTAATATATATAATATAATATATATATATATATATATATATATATATATATATATATATATATATAATATAGGCGTTGTCAGTATATATAGTAGGTCTATATATATATATATATATATATATATATATAGGGTGTTAAAGTTTTTATAAATAAATTATTCCTTTTCTTACATTTTTAAAGGGAGCGTTGAAATCATTAATTAAAAGGGATTCCTTTTGTGCCTCTGAAATTCAAATATTTCAAGCCTGTTAAAAATGGTAAACGACCACAAATATTCTGAAATTACTCTGGCTGATCAAGCTGAAAGAAATTTATCCTCTATTAGGTTGCCCCTCATTAGTCTTCATGTAAGTATATATTTGAGATTTTGATTATTTATAAATTATTTTCAAATTGCACATAAAATTTCAAGGAACTAATCATAAATATATATATATATATATATATATAATATATATATATATATATATATATATTATATTTAATATATATATATATATATATATATATATATATAATATATATATATATATATATAATATATCTCTTATCTTATCTTCACCTTCCTCTTTGCCCCAAGATTGGTGGGCTAAGGTGCTGTACAAAACATCGGAAAAGAAAAAGCAGTAGGAGACATGACGAAATCGAAAAGAAAGCGCCAGCCTTACCGCCCCCTCTGGTACCATTAATAGTGAGAGCTCGTCACAAGACAGAAAATCCACCCAGAGCATCATGGGACCCCGCGACCGGAACCCCTCACTATGGTAAATCGTCAATGTAAGGGTTCATCCCCTGGCCCAGGTGGGCCACAACCATTGCCCCCCATACAAAACCCCGGCCATTCTCATCCTATCAATGCACCCTTTTTCTCGGCCTCTGGCCAACTCCACATTTCTTCTCCTTCAGACATTCGTTCACCGACTCAATCCACTTTCTCTTCGGTCTGCCCAGCCGGTCGGTTCCCAAACACACTCACCACTATACATCCGCTAACCAACCGACTATCATTCATCTCCTTTCCACATGACCAAACCATCTCAACATACTTTTCATTTATTCTCTCCAATTTACCCCTTTCCTTCACACCACACCACTCTCTAATACGTTCATTCCTCTCTTTTTCAATTCTTCTCACACTAGCACGCCCCTAAGATTGTCCTCTGAACACATTGAACTTTAGATCTACACTTCTTATTCCAGACCATAGTCCTTCACTACCATACAATAACACAGGTAACAATCATACCTCTCAATTAAGACCTAGCCACTCCAACGACCTTTATGTCCTTTTGGCATCACCAACGATTTAATTGCACCACCACCTTTCCCTGCCATTCACAACTTTCCTACTCACTCTGCATCATCCGTTCCCTTTCTCATCCAACATATACCTAAATATTTAAACTCAGACACTTGTTCTAACTGCTCACCATCTAACATAACTCACACTGAGGACTGTCCCTCACTAGCAACCATAACCTTACTCTTAAATTATCAACGTTTACTTTCAAGCCCCTCCTTTCACACACCCTGCCAACTCCTCTCTATCAATCCCTCTCAAACTCTCTTTCAGATTCGCCACACAGAACCAAATCAATCCGCATATAATAGGTAGGGCACCCTCCACTCAACTCCATTCTTCACCATTCTAACACCATTTCCTGCCATCCCACCTCAAATTCTTTCATAACCCCATCCATATACAAATTGAATAACCAGGAGACATAACACAACCCTGTCTTACTCCGCTATTAATCCTAAACGCAATCACCGATTGACATCCATTTATTCTACAGACACGCTTCACATATCGCCATACATACTCTTTGATTCCATTCAGAAGCCTACCACCACACCATATATCACTAATACCCTGCCATAACGCTTCCCTTATTAACTCTTATTCCATGAACGCCTGTTGCAATCCAATAAACCTAAATCATTTATTCTTCTCTTCCCTCATTTTTCTCTCAATCATTTGTTTCAACTTAAAGTTTGGATCCACACATCCTCTACCACTCCTAACGCACCTTGTTCTTCACGCAAATCAGTCCCTCAGGTCCTCGACGCACTCTTTCGAACCAAAATACCAGCATATACTCTTCCCTACAACACTCAATATAAACTTATTCCCCTATATTTTACATTCCCTCCCTTTCTCCCTTACCTTATACAAGGGTACTATTACCGCCCTCCTCCAATCCCTTTGGGAACTATACCCTCCATAAACGCTATTTACACAACTTCCAAATCCAATCAATCACCACTTCGCCTCCCGCTCTTGATCATTTCACTAGTAATTTCATCTATACCTCAGATTTATACCATTCTTCAACTTTTCACTCTACCTATAACCTCCTCCTTACTAATAACCTCATCCCCAAAGTACCTATTCCATCTTGCACCATCAAAACCACACACATTCACTAACACCTGCATCATTACTGTTAATATTGTGCAGATTTTCGAAGTGTTTTTCTTTCCCACACTCCCCTCCAATCCATTTTCATCATTAACAAAAGCAGCATCCTATTCATTATTCTAAGCAGATTTCCGCTTTATTCTTCATCTT
>JABUQX010010715.1:20000-32500 GCA_015478945.1 Trachelipus rathkii
CCCTTCATTCTTTAACTCATATCAATTCTACTCCCACTTTTACTTCTGGAATTGCCTCTCGTCTTAATCTTTCCGATTTTATTCTCGCTGATGGAAAGAAATAACTTTGTGAAAATTCAATTCTTTTAAAAACCCAACTTTTACCAAATCTCCTTCTCCAAATACCTTCTAACTTTCCTCTCTCTTTCGACGGTTCTGTCGTCTCTCCTGTTAACAATATAAACATCCTTGGCCTTAACATGAACAAAAAAATGTCTTGGAAACCTCACATCACAACGGTTGCTAGGGCGGCCTCAAAGAACTGGAAGTTCTGTTTAGACTGTGAGACTTTCCTCCTTTTCTCAGTTGCTCCGCTATACAAAGGTCTCATCCGCCCATGTATGGAGTACTGCTCTCATATCTGGGGGAAAGGGCTCTGGTTTCACCCGGCTTTTGGATAGAGTCGAGTCAAGGTCACTTGACCCTTTATCTTTGCGAGGCGATGTTGGTGCTTTATCTCTGATCCTATAGGTACCGCAGCGGCAAGTGCTCGAGGGAACTTATCACTCGCGTACCACCACCTTTACGACGCCTTCGTAGCACAAGAGGTGCTGTATCTGCGCACGAGTATTGTGTTGACATTGGTAACTCCAAGCTAGTTTGCTGTGGTGCTTCCTTCTTTCCCACCACATCATGTTTTGTGCGAATTCTCTTCCATCTTTCTGTATTTCCTACTGAAGTTAATCTTCACTTTAAAGCCTGCGTTCTGTGCTCATAGCGTAATTTGCGCTAGAGGGTGAACTTTTGAGAGTACTACACCCCTCCTTGAATAGGGCTCTGCCGTGAGTGGTGGTGTGACAACTGTAAAAAAAAAAATTCCTTGGAATGGGCAGATATGTGGCAAATGAATCTGAATCTCCTATTCCCCCCATCCAAAAACATCATTCAGATTATCCCAGAAAATCGTACTTTTTCAACATTACCCTCAGATGGATCTAGTCGCAACCACACAAATTTTGACCTTTCAAACTTAAATTTAACCTTTAAACTTCTTGTACTCACACAAACAAAATCTACCATAGCTTCTCTACCTCAACTCACTCATCAGAATTGCAAATCCCTTCTATCCCCCTCTCATTCCTCTCCACAGCAACACAAACACGTTTCACACCACACCACTCATTGTTCCACCTCCTTTTCATCTTGTTCAGTCACCAGCGAGCAAATCAAATGGCCCTTTCTAAATATATCCGCACCCTCTTCCTCATCTCCTCAACATTTATTCCTCAGACATTTCATATACAGATACGATTCATACATTTTCGCCGAAGGATAGAAGGGCGCTTACTGCGATCACGACCTTCTCCGAGGCATGCATTATCATTCCTGGCAAAAGATAAGTGGTAGTAGGCAGCCAACCTAACACCACCGTCCCTTAGTCGCCTTCTACGACCCGCAGGACTTACGATGTGGGCAATTTTTTCTTCCTACACGTAGGGATATAGGGGATAGGGATGTCTGTAAGATGTTGTCTAGAAGAGGGTGTGGATATAAGTATGTGATTATGATATGTTGGTCTGGAGGATGAGTGTGGATATGAACGCATAAAAGAAAGGCGAACCGATTAGGCACTGGAATGTCATACATACCATATGGAAAAATGGGTATATATATATAGTATATATAACCATGCACATTTTATATATTTAAATATAAATTTGTGAATATATATATATATATATATATATTATAAATATATATACTATATATATTATATAATATATTATTATATTATATTAATTATATATTATTATTATATTATTATATATATATTATTATTATTTATTATTATTATTATTATTATTATTATTATTATTATTATTATTATTATTATTATTATTATTATTATTATTATTATTATTATTATTATTATTATTGTTTTAATATTATCCAAAATTCTTAATATTTGTTCAATTAATCGGCAAAATAATCGGCAAAAATTGCCGATGACGATGACGATGACGATTTAAAAAAAATATGCCGATTTTTGCCGATGACGATGACGATTAATCGTCTCATATATATATATATATATATATATATATATATATATATATATATATATATCTATATATAACCTATATAAATAAATAATATATATAAATATATATATATATATATATATATATATATATATAATATATATATATTATATATATATATATATATATATATATATATATATATATATAATATATAATTTCCATTCTGCTCGGAATCGTTGCAGGGATATTATTCGATAGGCTAAGCGCGCTTTCAGTAAAAGAAAGTGCGACAACCTACTTGGCTCTCCTTCGGGTTAAAATTTCTGGCCTCTTGCCAAAAACATTTCTTATAACTTTTGTAAATCTGCCTTTCCTCCTCTTATTCGCTCTGACGGTTCTGTAGCTAACTCTAGTACTGAAAAGGCTAATCTCTTCGTCCTCCTTTTTTCATTCATCTAATTCTACTCTGGACGATTCCGGCATCCCTCCTCCTCTCAGGTTTCCTATGTCTCTTCCCGTGATTACCCATGATCGGGTGCATGGGATTCTGAAATCTATGAAAGTCAGGAAGGCTAGTTGCCCGGATGGCATTTCTCCCCGTCTTTTGAGGGAGTGTGCTTCTGATCTGGCGCTTGTCTTCGTTCAGCTCTACTCTCTTTACCTTAATACTAATATATTTCCTCAGTGCTGGAAGCGCGCATTTGTCCAGCCAATCCAGAAAATGGATAGCAGCTCTGATCCTAATAACTATCGTCCCATAGCTTTCACTTGTATTCTATCTAAAATCTTTGAAACTCTTATTAGCTCATTTCCTGGATCATCTGGAGTCTCATTTCCTTCTTTCAGATCATCGGTATTTCTTTGGACGCTCTAGGTCAACTGGTGACATACTCTCCTATCTAACTGATGTATGGTCTTCTGCCCTTAGTTACTATGGGGATTCTTGTGTGGTGGCTCTCGATATATCAAAAGCTTTTGATCGGGTATGGCATGCATTACTACTCTCTAAGCTCCCTTCCTTTGGGTTTCATCCTTCTCTTTGCTTACTCTTGTCAAGTTTTCTCTCTGGCCGCTCCATATCAGCACTCGTTGATGGAGTGACTTCTTCCTCCTTTCCTGTTTAATTGTGAGTGTTCCGCAAGTTCTGTTTTTATCTCCAACTTTTATTCTTACTTTCATCAACGATCTCCTCAGCTGTACTTCTAACTATGTTCATCCGTATGTCGATGATTCAACTCTCCATTCTTCCACTCATTTCAAATCTGCTCCCTCTTTTGCATCTAGAGGTTGCTTCTCGTCTTCAGTTTTCCGATTCTATTCTTGCCAACCTGGATGGGATTTCCCGCCGCAACCTTGTGAAATTCAACTCTTTGAAAACTCAACTTCTTTACATCTCCCTCTCTAAAACACCTCCTAACTTTACTATTTCCTTCACGGCACCAACGTCTCACCTGTTGACAACAAAAACATTCTTGGTCTGAAAAAAAAAAATTGTCTTGGAAACCTCATACCACAACGTTGCTAAGGTGGCCTCCCAAAGAAAGCTGGGAGTGTGTTCAGTCTTGGGGGCAACTTTTTCCTCTGCATAGCTACTCCAGTTACGTAAGGACCTTATTCGCCCTTGTTTGGAGTACTGTTCTTACATCTGGGGGCCTCCGGTTCCACCCTTTTATTGGATAGAGTTGAGTCTAATGCTAAGATACTAATAACTGTCTCCTACTTTCAAACTCTCTTGACCCTCTATCTCTGCGACGTGAGTCACGTGACGTTGGCGCACTCTCTCTTTTCTATAGGTACTACAACGGCAGATGTTCTGGGGAGTTGGCCGCTCTCATTCCACCTCCATTGCGTCGCCTCGTAGAAACAAGGGGTGCTTCTTTCCAATGAATTTTGCATAGTGAACATGAAATCCCGACTCGTTTGCTGTGGTGTCTCCCACTTTCAAGCCACTTCTGTTCTGTGGAACTCCTTGCCATTTTCTGTTTTTCCAACTGTATTTAATCTTCCTCTCTTTAAAACCCAGCGTCTGCGCTCACCTAAGAGATTTGCGTTAGGCTTGGGTGGGTTTTCCTGTATTTTATTTTCTGCCCTCTTCTTAAAAAGGGCCCAGCCCGTTAGTGGTGGAATATATATAATATATATTAATATATATATTATGACAAAACATATCTATATAATATATATAATAATAAATATAATATTATATATATATATATATACTATATAATATATATATATATATATATAATATATATATAGTATATATATATATATATATATATATAATATATATATATATATATATATATATATATATATATTAAATATAATATATATATATATATATATATATATATAATATATATATATATATATATATATATAATATATATATATATATATATATATATATATATATATATATATATATATATATATATATATATATATATATATATATATATATATATATATATATATATATATATATATATTACTTTGAAACAAAGAAACTTACTTTGAGATAATACGGAGTACTGCATTCATTTTGCCGATTATAAAACCATTATCGAAGTGATCAATACTAACATCTATACAAAATTCTTTTAAATAAATTACAAAATCATTAGATCGGTGAAGGGCCCTAAAACCGGTCTTCCTTTTAAGATATAAAAAAGAATTATAAAAAAAATTATTAACTATCCTGTTAAATCATAATAATGTAACGTCAATAATTTTAAAAAGTATTTTTCCTCTTTTTACACTTTGATATTCCTTTATCGTCTAATAACTACTTTGTACACATTTTATATTTTCTTATATCTACAGTTTATCATGTTTTGCATTACTAAAAGGTTCATCTGAGATTAATTCACTTTTTAATATTATTCACTGAAAAAAAACAAAAAAAAATATAATATATAATTAAATTAGAACTAATAAAATTAATTCGCAAATTCAACGAATCAATCTTGTGGCGATTTTTCCTTCGGACAGAATTTTAGAAACTTCTCTCTCGTAGTTAGGACTCCTTCCACAATACTGAAAAAAAAATCAATCTAATTATATTTTCTTACTCCCTCTAATCTCCTCCTAGTCTATTATCTTTAATAAACTCCAGATTTTATTATTACTTTTCTCTTTGGTTAATCCGTCAGCAATTTGGTCTCTGTTGCTTATCCATTCTATGTTCTTAATTATACCATCCTCCAATTTAGATTTGATATTCAACATATCTATTCTTAACATTCTATTTTTAACTCCAGACTCTGACCGAATATTATCACGAAGAGATTTGCAATCAGTTTTAACGATTATCTCTACTTTAAAATCTTCCTCGGTCATCACATTTAATTCTTCCCATAAAAATTTTATATATTCAGCCCATTCTATTGCTTCTACCATACTCATAGTTTCACCAGCTAAAGTGGATCCTACAACTCTCTTTGCTAATTTCGACTTCCACACAATTGTGTTCTTCCTTCCATTACTATCCCTTAATAATACACAGTAACCAATTTGAGTCTTACCTTCATCAATATTACCAAAAGATGCGTCAGGATAAACTTCTAGAACTAATTTTCCCTTTTTTAATTTCTCTATTACAAACTCAGTTTTTATCCTTTTTGTTTTTTCTACTATTTTATTTATTTCATTCATGTTATGGCCATTCGCACATTGCATATTTCTACCTAGTTTACTTACAGAGAAGCTCAACTCAGGCCGAGTATGCTGTGCTAGCCAATTAAGTTTTCCTAATATAGACCGATAAGACGTCTGTTCTTCCTTACTCAAATTTTCATCCAAATTCTTCCTTTTTCCTATGTCGATTTTCTTTAATTTCTCTTGTATATATTTGTTCTGATCCATTATAATGTCTTCATTTTTTTCGCTTATGTGTATTCCTACATATTGAAAATCTTCTCTCATTATACTCCCAACCTTTAATCTTTGATTAATTTTTCCAATTATTTTTTCATGGAAACTTTCTTCACCTCCATAAATCATGTCATCAACATGAATTCCCATTATTCCTATCAATTTACCTTTTTCCTTCCAGGAAAAAATTGTTTTTTCTACTTTACTTTTCTCACCTCCTGTTTCTTTTATTATTTCACTCATACTGTCATACCAACTTCTTGCAGCATCATTTAAACCGTATACTGCCTTCCGGAGTTTCCAAATTTTTTCTGTCTTTGCTTCATCCGGTGGTACTAAATAGACATCCCTTTTAAAGTGTTTCCCTTGAAGATATGCTGTTTTAACATCTAAAGTATTTATTCTCCAATCATTCATTTTTATTATTGTCAATAAAACTTTTAAACCTTCAGGTGATAAAGTAGGAGATTCACAAGCCACATTGTCTTTGTCGATTTTTTCCATGAATCCCTTCGCAACTAGACGGGCTTTACAATATATCCCTCCTTCTTTTTCTTTTTGACTTATTATCCATCTTGTTCTCACAGGTCTCATGTTTTTATTCAAATCTACCTCTTCATAAACTTCATTTTCCTTCCAGCTTAAAAGTTCATTTTTTTTGGCATTTTTTACTCTTTCGCCATTTTTCCAGTCTTCCATTTCTCCTAAATATATTTCTTCATCATCCATTATGGCTATTTCTTCCTCATTCTCTATTATATTTTGCTTTATGTTTTCTCTAGTTTTTTCTTTCACATCGTAATCTTTTAGGTTTATCCATTCTTAGATGCTCTTCTTTCACACGCATCAAATGAATGAGAGTTATATGCTATTACTCTTTTTTCCTCCTCTTGTTGTTGACATAGACCTGCACCCTTTCTTCATCCGGTTCTTTAACCATATATTCTCCTCCTATCTTTAGCTTGGATATATTTAAACTTTTGTCTTGGTCATTCTCCTCCTCTTCTTCCTCCTCCTCCTCACTATCTTCACTATTATTTTCCTCTTCTTCACTAGATGAGTTCTCCTCACTCTCATCAACTTCATCTTCCTCATGATTTCTCTTTTGTATTCTTGTTATATGCACTTTGTTAATTTCTTTCATGTTACCTCCATGTCTCACCCACACGGTTTTTCCTTCTCTCCCCACCACTTTTGCGGGTCCTCTCCATCTGTTTTCATTCTTCTTCTTATAGAAAACTTTGTCTCCTAAAGCTGCCTCCTCAAGTTTATGATGTCTGACATTGTGTTTTAAAGCTCTTTTTATCCTATTCTTACAATCTACACTTTGTATTATTTCTTGTATTTTTTCTTGAATTTTCATAATCTCATTTAACTTGATTCCTTCCCAATTTTCTTCCAATTGAGCCGGAGTGTACTCTTCTTCTTCTTTCATCGTTGTATTATATATTCCGAACACTTTCTGTCTGGGAGAAAAACCACCAGTTGAAATTATCCCATTCCTCGCATTTACTATCCAATAGAGAGCCCATTTCTTTCCTCCAGTTTTTTCTTCTTTTACTTTTCTTAGGCTTTCTTTTAGAATTCCTACCATTCTCTCACATTTGCCATTGCTCCACGGACTTTCGCCTGCAGTGCTTAAAAGTTCTATACCAAAACTATCTGTAAATTCTGTAAATTCCTTATTCTGGAATTCCCTTCCACCATCAGTTATTATTTTCTCTGGTGTACCGAAAATTCCTATCCAACTTTCCATTACAATTTCTATCATTTCCTCAGGTCTTTTACTTTTTATCCATTTTGCTTGACAGAATCTCGTATTCCAATCTATTAATACAAGAAATTTATCGCCGTCTATTTCACCAATATCTAATGCTATGAGTTCATTGAACTTCTTAGCTAAAGGCAAACCTACTACAGGTTTACTAGGAGTTTTTTTTTAAATCTCTTACAAATATCACAATTTTCACATAGATTTTTTAATATTTGAAATTTTTCCTTTTTATTGATCTCAAAATTTTGATTGTTTTTTGTATACTGATTAATCAATTCTTTAAGTTTCTCAAAACTACAATGTCCGAATTGAAGGTGAAGTTTCCTACAATTCTTTTCCCATTTCTGATCATCTTCTAACCAACTCTCTTCCTTTATATTTAACCAAACACTTTTTCCTTCTTGTCTAGTTCTCAACTTTATTCTCAAATGACCTTTCTCATCTTTCACAAAAGGAATCTTTTTCCTTTCAACAAGTTCATTGCATTCTAAGATCATTTCTTTAAAATTAATTTTCGACTGGAGTTTTTCGAGTACTTTAGTTCCAATAAGCAGAGGAATATTACCTTCAAGAATCTCTGTTTCTATATAAACCTTTCTATCCCCAAGGAGGATTGGGATATTCATTTTGCTTTTACTCTCAAATTTTTCATTACCAAAGAAATAGTTCTTGCATATCTTTTTTTCTGTTCGGTACATTTCTTCTAATTCTTCCTCGCTCATTGAACTCATTATATACCCTAGTCACAACTCGCCAACAACAGTATTAGGGCATCCTGTATCTATGATACCCCAAACATCTTTTTCATTTCTTTCATAGTTGTCAATATGGAGTTCTCCTAATAGAACTATTTCTCCCTTGTTATCTTCCACGTTTTTTCCACCGAATCTTGAACAGTGGTATCTTAGATGACCCTTTTTTCCACAGGTTCCACAAAACCTGTCTTTGAATCTACAGACCGATTCACCATGGCCTTCTCCGCGACAACTTTTGCAAATTAATTTTTCCTTTTTTTCAGGGCATTGATATTTCATATGTCCTTCTTTGTTACAGTTAAAGCATTTTATATCCTTTTTCTTTTCACCTTCACTTAGCCAAATTCTTTCACTTTTTCCTTGACCTCCTTTAACGCTATCTCCCATAATATCCATCAATACTTCACTCACTCTCTTGTATTTCATTTCGCCATCTAGACTACTCATCACGATTTTTTCATCTTGTTCTTCTAACCTACTCCTCACAAATAACAAACCTCCAGTTTGCTCCTCATCCATTTCCTTCATTCCTGATGCAATACTTTTCCTCAAAGTTGCATCAAATCTACTTACATAATCTACCATGCTTTCTTCTTTTCCTCTCATAATTCTGAAGAGATCATTCATGTTTCTGATCTTTGTTCTTTTTTCATCTATACCATATTTTTTGTCTAAAATTTTGATAATTTCCTTCCATCCTTCACCTGTTGCGATATCCTCTCTTTTTATGTCTTTTACCAACTGCCAAGGTTCTCCTGACAAAGCATTCCGAATGTTGATCCCTGGAAATCTAACTATGTCTTTCATACTCCACACCCAATCTTCTACTTTTCCTTTCCATTCGGCATATTCTTCTTTTTCTCCTTTGAATTTGGGGCAATTTTCTCCTCTTTCTACTGTTTCGCGGGTTTTCTCCTCTTTATCTTTCTTATTTCCTCCCATGATCGGTAACTAGGGTGTGATTTTCTTCAACAGAAGTGATGTAAATATAAAGTGAATTGAAATTGACAAAACCTTCTAATAATACAAATAACTTTAAAACAAAGAAACTTACTTTGAGATAATACGGAGTACTGCATTCATTTTGCCGATTATAAAACCATTATCGAAGTGATCAATACTAACATATATACAAAATTCTTTTATATAAATTACAAAATCATTAGATCGGTGAAGGGCCCTAAAACCGGTCTTCCTTTTAAGAAATAAAAAAGAAATATAAAAGAAATTATTAACTATCCTGTTAAATCATAAGAACTTAAAGTCAATAATTTTAAAAAGTATTTTTCCTCTTTTTACACTTTGATATTACTTTATCGTCCAATAACTCATTTGTACACATTTTATCTTTTCTTATATCTACAGTTTATCATGTTTTGTATTACTAAAAAGTTCATCTGAGATCAATTCACTTTTTAATATTATTCACTGAAAAAAACAAAAAAAATATAATATATAATTAAATTAGAACTAATAAAATTAATTCGCAAATTCAACGAATCAATCTTGTGGCGATTTTTCCTTCGGACAGAATTTTAGAAACTTCTCTCTCGTAGATAGGACTCCTTCCACAATACTGAAAAAAAATCAACATATATATATATATATATATATATATATATATATATATATATATATATATATATATATATATATATATATATATATATATATATATTATATATATATCTTAAAGTGTGTGTAATATTTTTTGTTGTATATAATGTTTTTAATAGTGGATACAGTATTGCGGATTTCATACAAACGTTCAAAACCTTTCCTACAAGATTTACGTCGATGTTTCCATATATTAAAATATAAAGCTTTTTTGTAACTGTTGTAACGAAAGAAGAAAGATTCCTGTCTGTTTGTTTTAATGTTTTGCTTCCATACATTTTATCACAAAATTTTTAAACCTGAGACATTGTATAATAAATTGGTTTGTCATCCTGTGAAATAAACAGAAGAAAAAGAAAAGAAATAAATTCAACTAATAAAAATCAAAGTTCAATTCTTTATTTTAAAAGTTTAATGAAAATTCTTTTTTTGAGGTCATTACGTGCTTCTGCAAGGCTTTACAAACACCGAAATAAGTGGAGTTGTTTTCTTTTGATTGAGATAAGTTAAGGACGGTTTGCTATTGAAGTTCAAATTAAAAAGATGTAAAACCAAATAGAAGTTGCATAAATGTTGCGTCTTCTGATTTGTTTTAAATATATATATATATATATATATTATTATATATATATAGCAATTTATAGTTTGTATATATATCGTATAATATATATATATATATATATATATATATATAAATTAAATATGTATGTAGATTTAGTATATTTATAGAAAGAATTAGAGATTTTATGTATTTATTTTAATATATTAATATATGATATATTATATATATAATATATATAATATATATATGCAATTCAAAGAATGTGGATATTCGAATAATTAGAAATAGTATTAGAAATTTTTATTTTAGTCATTTTGAGACCATCCAGATAAGAAGTTCTAATATTTATTATATCTTAAACCGTACAGTTATTTTTAATTGTAATTTATTTAATTTTACAAAGATTTAGAAAACAAACATTTTTGGCATTTTTATGTAGATTTCTAATTCCGATGGGAATTTATTATTCATGCTTTATTGGAATGGTAATGTCTCAAGTGCATTAATAAGAACTTTAATAGAGACCTTAATTTCTTATTGTAGTTTTAAATAATCAGATATCAAAACTTTTTAGTTTTACTTAGTTAATTAGTAAATTTATGTTTATTTATCCTTTCTTTGATTTTATTAGTTTATTTTATTCATTTTATAATATTGATATATCGATGTCTCGAATTCATTAAATATATCGACTTCTGAAATATTGAATTTCAATATATATTGAAAAAATAAACACATTTTTTTTGTCATTTATCTATATATGATAATTATGAATATGTCTACTATAGTATACCTCTATTCGATGATATATTATATATATATATATATATATATATATTATATATATATTATATATTTTTCTTTTTATTTTGTTTTTTTATATTTGTTTTATATTTTATATATTTTCTTTGTATATTCATTATATATTATATATTATTATATATAGTATATTATATATTATATATATTATTATTATATTATATATCATTTATATATATATATATATATATATATATATATTTTTTTTTTATTATTTTATATTGTATTTTATCAATCTTTCTATTTACATCAGTATATCCTTTGTTGTTAATAAGAAATATCATATTATTATATATATATTAATATATATATCTTTTATATATTTTATTATTATATATTATTTTATATTATATTATATTATTTATATTTATTATTATATTTATTAATATTATATTATAATTATTATATTATTTATTATTATATCTATATATTCATATTACTTAGTCTATATCCAATGCATCTCACATATATTTTTCTTATTATGTTTCAATAAATATTATTTTATATATATTTTTAAATAAAGGCTATTATTTATATATTATATATAATAATATATTATATTATTATATATTTTATTTATTATTTTATATATTTATTTATTATTATATAATATATATATATATTATTATATATATATATTATATATTATATAATATATATTTATTATAATTTATTTTATTATATATATTTATATATTATAGTATTTATAATATTTATTATATAATTATTATATTATTTTATTATATATATAGTTATTTATATATATATATATTTTTTATATTTATATATTATATATATTATTTATTATATATATTTATTACTCTATAATATATATATATATTAATAAATATGATATATTAATAATTTCCTTTATCATTTTTGAAACTGTGACTGTGTTAGCAGTTTTAAATGAATCTTTATATAATCTTCTCTTTGACGAAAGCCTGTTTGACCCTTAACCAGGGTGTGAGCGGAAAAGCTTGTCAAAAGTGAATAATTCCCTTTCTTCGAAAATGGAGTATTTTTCCGGTTAGGATTCCTTTGAGTTCATCGTGGTGAAGTGGTAAATC
>JABUQX010010716.1:0-7500 GCA_015478945.1 Trachelipus rathkii
ACACTCTAAAACCAGGAAAAGCTGACCAATAACATTAAAAATTAGAAATCTATTTAAGAAGTTATGCCAATATAAATAATGAAAAAGAATGAGGAATGAGAAAGGAAGAAAAAAATCCAGAGTGTCTGATATATAATTAATCATTTTATTTTACTACAACTGTACGAAATTTTATTAAAAACATTAACATTACATACCTTACAGTAAATCAGTAAATCAATAGAGGTGTTACCTAACACCTAAGTGGGATTAGTATGCTTTGTTTTACTGCTTTTTACTGCTTTTAACTCATGTTTTACTGCTTTAACTCTCATATTTATTAACATTACACACATTTTTACATACACAAAAGCAGTAAATCAGTAAATCAATAGAGGTGTTACCTAACACCTAAGGGATTAGTATGCTTTTGTTTTACTGCTTTACTGCTTTAACTCATGTTTTACTGTCTTTAACTCATATGTTTTACTGTTTAACTCTCACATATTTATTAACATTACATACCTTAAAAAGCAAAATCAGTAACTAAGAGATAAGCCAAAACTAAGCACTGCTTTTGCTCTTACTGGCTTTACTGCTTTAACTCATGTTTTACTGCTTTAACTCTCTGCTTTACTGCTTTAACTCACTGTTTTACTGCTTTAACTCACTGTTTTACTGCTTTTAACTCTCATGTTTTACTGCTTAACTCATGTTTTTACTGCTTTAACTCATATGTTTTACTGCTTTTAACTCATATGTTTTACTGTTTTTAACTCATATATTTATTAATTATGTTTTTATTTTGTTTTAATACTTTTTATTTATTTTATTATTATTTTTATTTATTAACATTATGTTTTTATTTTGTTTTAATACTTTTTATTTATTTTATTATTATTTTTATTATTTTTATTATTTTTACATATTATTATTTTATTTTTATTTTTATTATTGCAATTTAAAGTGTTATTTACTTCCATAAATCTATTATTATTTGTGTCAATATTGCCAAACACAAATAAATAAGACATTACAATATAAGAATATACACATTGTCAATACTTATAATACCACATTCACCATGACACTTTACAAAGACACAGGGCAATAGGAATAATAAATATTGACACACAGCCATGCTGTCATATCACTTTGAAGGGTTACCAATTGCCATGACACGGCAAATACTTGTCATTATGACACAGATTCACTGGGCGGACACCATTTGCCACCACGCCACGGACACAAAATGGCACCATCATCTTTATTTACTCATAGGTCTCTTTGATATTTACGCCACATGCAGACAGCGTCGCATACCGCAGATTTATTACATTTGCTTGCCAATACAGATTTAAAGACCAGCCACCCAGATTCACCACAGATTTACCATACTACTGCCGCATTTACCACACCACACCACAGGATTTGCGCCTCACCACAGATTTACTTTGCACCCAGATACCACGCCAGATGCAGCCCAGCATCATTACCATGTGGCCTCAGCCATCGCCACATGCCACACACTCATCTCATGCCACGAATATTTTCATGCCAACACGTACATTTATAATATACCATTCATTGTAATTTTAAGGTTTTTCTATAATAAATCAATCATTATTTTTGAACAAAGAATTTATTAACTGTTAATCGTTTTTGTTTATAATTTAGACCATCGTTTAAAATAACTTACTAAATTTTTATGAAATTTTTATTAAAAACATATTTTACGTAATAAGTTCAAACAGTAGTGTCAGCTTCTACCCTCCGTTGGGCGTCATTACTTTGTTCTATTGACTTCACTTCAGTCATCATCTTTACATGTGGCCGTTAGCTAAAATAACGTCAAAGTTCTTTTCCGCTGAATATAACATGGTTTTATTGCGTCTTCCAGTCTCCATTTGCGTCAACAATTACCACCCTACATTTAGCTGCCTGGCGCCAACTAAAAATACCAAAGTTCTTTAAATACTACTTTCTTGTTGCCATTATTGCCCATAGCTGAGACCTTCATCACGAGGTCACATTTTGGCATGATATGAGCTGATTTTCTCTTCTGTAAAATGTGTTGCAATAACTACTTTAGGCCTAAATAATCCTTTTTGTAGCCTGGGGCGATTTAGGCCCTAAAAGTAGTTATTACAAACACATTTACAGAGAGGTCAGTTTTTGTATCTGTAAGGAGTGGGTTGTTGTGTTTTCTGTGGTGGATTGTCAATGTACATAGATAATAATAATAATAATAAAGAAAATCTGAATTATTAAAAAACTTTGAAATATTTTTAGTTAACATCGAGCGAATAATATAAATGTAAGTGAATAATTGTTATTTTTAAATAAGAACTTAGAAAGATTTTAATAAAAATACATGTTATGTTAGCAGAGAAGAACTTATTTTGTTATTTTATACTTATTACATGGCTAAAGATGATGAAAAGCAAATAAGTCAATAGAACAAAACGTGGCGTAGCTTGGTGTAGAGGGCGCTAGGGGCCGACCTTACTTGATTTACTGATTTACTATAGCTTTAAGGTACGTAAAATATATATTCTTTTTAATAAAATTTCATAAAATTTTAGTAAAGTTATTTTTTAAAACTTGATAGTTATAAAATTTATAAACAAAAAGTATTAACAAAGTTAATAATAAATTCTTTGTTCAAAGATAATGATTGATTTATTATAGAAGTTTTAAGAAACTTTGAAATAATTTTAGTTATATTTGAATGAGTAATATAAATGTACGTGTTTAATTAAAACATAAAATGTTTTAATAAATTATACGTTATATGTGTAAGTGAGTGTGCGTGTGTGTGGATGTGTGTGTGTGTGTAAGTAAATCTGTGTGTGAGTGTAAGTAAATCTGTGTGTGTAAGTAAATGTGTGTGTGTAAGTAAATCTGTGTGTAAGTAAATCTGTGTGTGAGTGTGTGTGTGTGTGTGTGTGTGTAAGTAAATCTGGGTGTGAGTAAGTAAATCTGTGTGAGTGTAAGTATCTGTGTGAGTGTAAGTAAATCTGGGTGTGGAGTGTGGGGCAAATCTGTGTGAGGCACCAGGAGTGTAAGTAAATCTGGGTGTGAGGGTAAATCTGTGTGAGTGTAAGTAAATCTGCGTGTGTAAGTAAATCTGTGTGTGTGAGTGTAAGTAAATCTGTGTGAGTATGTGTGTGCGTGTGTGTATGTGTGTAAGCGTAAATGTAAGTGTCTATGGGTAAATATAAGTGTCATAGTGAATGTGTGTATAAGTGTCATAGTGAATGTGTGTATAAGTGTAAGTGTGTCCGCGTGTGTATAAGTGTAAATGTAAGTGTCTATGGGTAAATGTAAGTGTCATAGTGAATGTGTGTATAAGTGTCATAGTGAGTGTGTGTGTGTGTGTGTGTGTGTGTGTGTGTGTGTGTGTGTGTGTGTGTGTGTGTGTGTGTGTGTGTGTGTGTGTGTTATAAGTGTCAAGTGAATGTGTGTATAAGTGTGTGTGTGTGTGTGTGTGTGTGTGTGTGTGTGTGTGTGTTCTAAATAATAACAATAGGTATGAAGTAAATAACACTAAGTATAATAATAAAAATAAAAATAAAATAATAAAATAATAAAATAATAATAAAAATAAATAAAAATAATAATAAAATAAATAAAAAGTATTAAAACAAAATAAAAAACATAATGTTAATAAATATATGAGTTAAAACAGTAAAGTATTAAAACAAAATAAAAAACATAATGTTAATAAATATATGAGTTAAAGCAGTAAAACATATGAGTTAAAGCAGTAAAACATATGAGTTAAAGCAGTAAAACATGAGTTAAAGCAGTAAAACATGAGTTAAAGCAGTAAAACATGAGTTAAAGCAGTAAAACAGTGAGTTAAAGCAGTAAAGCAGAGAGTTAAAGAAAACATGAGCGTGCTGGTAGCAGTAAACAAAAGCATACTAATCCCTTAGGTAACACCTCTATTGATTTACTGATTTACTGCTTTAAGGTATGTAATGTTAATAAATATATGAGTTAAAGCAGTAAAACATATGAGTTAAAGCAGTAAAGCAGTAAAACAAAAGCATACTAATCCCCTTTGTTGCTAGATAACACCTCTATTGATTTACTGTTTTACTGATTTAAGGTATGTAATGTTAATAAATATGAGTTAAAGCAGTAAAACATATGAGTTAAAGCAGTAAAACATGAGTTAAAGCAGTAAAGCAGTAAAACAAAAGCATACTAATCCCTTAGGTGTTAGGTAACACCTCTATTGATTTACTGATTTACTGCTTTAAGGTATGTAATGTTAATGTTTTTAATAAAATTTCGTACAGTTGTAGTAAAATAAAATGATTATATATCAGACACTCTGGATTTTTTTTTCTTCCTTTCTCATTCCTCATTCTTTTTCATTATTTATATTGGCATAACTTCTTAAATAGATTTCTAATTTTTAATGTTATTGGTCAGCTTTTCCTGGTTTTAGAGTGTAACTACATGGCCTCAGTACTCGACTCATCAATTGTGAATTAGTCGCTGATGGAGTTTTACCCCCAAACGCTCCTCTGGATACCGTTCCCTGATACATGACTCATTTTTATTTTAAGTAAAAGGTGTATATATATATAACAGCAGCAGCAGCAGCAGTATATATATATATATATATTATATATTTATATATATATATATATATATATATATATATATATATATATATATATATATATATATATATATATATATATATGTGTGTGTGTGTGTAGGTGTAGGTGTGAGCTACGGCTGGTATATGTATCAAGGGTGGATGTATGTGTCTAGGTATGTGTGCTTGTGTGTGGGGGGGTAGGGGGGGGGGTAAGGGAGTATGTTTTTTTTTATGTGTGTATAAAAAGCCTATCGTATGTGTGTGTGTGTATATATATATATATATATATGAGTAAAGAAGAAGATATATATATATATATATATATATATATATATGTTAATATTATATATATATATATATATATATATATATATATATATATATATATATATATATATATATATATATATATATATATATATATATAAATATTGCATATATATAAAACAAAATCGAGATGCGCTTTTTCTAAAATTTTAATATAGAATAGCTATTTCCAAAATTTTTGTATGCATAAAAATGATTTATATATAAGTAACATTTGTTTATATATTAAAGGGCATTCAGACGGAGCCCAATTAGTTAAGTTCAGTACACTTCCTTAAGAGGCTACGGGTCGAGTTCCAGTTCGGTCAGTGACATGGAAAAGTCACTTTTTTAAATCCGCAATTCCTTTGTTATTCCTTGCGGGTGGGATGATTCGCATCAGAAGATAGAAGATGAGATGCGCAAACGCATGGTGCATATACATGTATGCGCAAACGCATGGTGCATATACAATGGCTAAGTAGTATAAAATGACATGTTGGGACCATTCCTTAAAGAGGGCCCAAGGGGTTCAGGATACCTGTGAAACCTTCCAGAAGAGTACAAGAGCAACTATATATATATATATATACGGTGTATAAAACATAGCATATATAGATAGTGAAAGGCAAATTTGAAAATAGATTCAATGAAAACTATGGTATAGGGGATTGGGAATACCTCCTTGGAGAGCACAGGCAGATAAAGCAGTCAAGGTGAATGGAATGGGTGTAGAGATTCGGTGAATGGAACGGGATGGTGAGTCACGGATAACGGGACGGGGTAGGAGGGATGGACTGGGATGGTGAGGGTGTGTGTGTGCATAAGGGTGAGTGTATGTGTCTATGGATGCATTCGTGGATATGAAAAATATATTCATGATCCTACGTGAAATAAACTGAAATATTTCGGAATAAAAAGTTAGATGAGTAATAGAAAACGAGGATGCGAAACAGCGAAAAAGACGGTCCGGCGTGGTACAGTGCGGTGCGGTGCGGTGCTGCGTGGTTCGGCGCGGTTCGGCTGGGCCTTGCGGTTAAGCGAAAACGACAACGACAATTAGCGGGATTGCCAACCAACGACTGCGGAACTTGTTAAAAAACGCGACGATGGCGACGACGACGACGATTGAAAATAAATTAACAAAACGCAATATAAAACAAAATGACGGAACGCAACGAAAAAACAACAAGGTTGACACCATTAAAAAAGGCTCATGAAAGAACATGAATAAAATAAACTACACAAACTTAAAAATAACTAACTAATGTATCAAAAAAAAAGAAGAGGGTTCTCAAAATTAGTGGGGCAAAATAAGTAAGGGAAATATAATAAAAATACAAGGCCCAAAAAGGTCAAGGTCAGTAAAAAATTTGGCCCCAAGTGAGACCTCCAATATGGAGTAAAAATTTGGGTTATCATTTTTTCCCCCAATCTCGGTGTCCCTCCACTAATTTCATATATATATTGTTGGTTATTATATATATATTATTATTATGAGCATACATTAAAGAAAAATGAGGGTTATATATATATTTTTATTATTATTATTATTATTATTATTATTACATATTATTATTATATTACATATATACAGATATACATAATATTACTCATATTACATAACATAATATTACATATATTATTATATATATATTATATATACATATATAAACATATACATACATATATATATTATTGTTATTATTATTATTATTATATTATTATTGTTATTATTATTATATTATATATATATATTATTATATATATATATTATTATTATATATTATTATTATTATTGTTATTATTATTATATATATATATATATATATATATGTTTTTTATTTATCCAATTAAAAGTTGTAACGATAAAAAAATCTTATTTAAAGTATAAAATATTTTAAGACCTTAATTGGATTAAGTTCTTTAAGTTATATTTGAAAAACAATTTAAAAAATATTATTAGTAAGAAAGGATAAAATCAAAAATAATCTCTTTTTTTTTAATTCAGAGGGTGGGATGAGATTAGTAATCTTGTGTCTTAATTGGAACTCAGAAGCCTAATTGAAATAAAATATTTTTTTCAATCTTTTTCTAAAATTAATACAAATTCTGTATATTGCATTAAAATGCGAAATAAGAATACTGTATTAATGTGCATCATATGTATGCTGTATTTATATATAGCATGGGTATGTTGAATTAATATACAGTATGTTTATAATGTCGTAATATGCAGCGTGTGCATGTCGTACTAATATATAATGCATAACATGCATACATTGTATTTCTATATAGTTTCCTTATAGGCTTTATTAATAAACAATATTTGTAATGTAATTAATATGAAGTATTTATACTGAAAATTCCAATATAGTTTTATTTTACTGAATATAGAATAATATAGAATTATAATAATATGTAACATATTCTGCACAAATTATTTCTATCAATATACAGGATACGCATGTTAAGTTAATATAAAACATATGTAAACCCAGAGGCGACTCGTAGCTAAAATTAGCGTGGGTACTGCTTGAGTTTTTTTTTTTTTAATTTTAAGATTCTGTTTAACCTTTATGTTATGCTCATGC
>JABUQX010010717.1:0-10000 GCA_015478945.1 Trachelipus rathkii
GGGTCGCATGCGCGGTGTACAAGCGGAATGGTGATGTGTAATTCGAAACGTTCCATCGTGAAAATGATTAATATTGAGTATTTTGACCATTTAATACTACTGCTCAATACTTCTATCTTTGCTTCTACTTGTTTCTACTTAAGGCAACTAGACATTTTAATACTAGTAACGTAAGACAAAACCATCATTAAAATAATTATAATAATAATAAATAATAATTAATAATTTATTAATATAATTTAATATAATAATAGATATGAATAATATATGAATAATGATAATGAAATAATGATATAATAAATATAAACAACACACAACTTATCTAATTATAATAATATATAATATAATAAATACTAATTAATAATATATAATAAATAATAAAAATCATCAAGTTTATTATAACTAATAATAATAAAATAAGTGAAAAAAGTAACATAATTATAATTTGTTAAGGATCCTGGTTTTAAAACTGCCTTATAAGCGTTCTCAGTCAGTTCAATGTAGAGTATTTTCAAATGTTACACTGAATGTGCGTCATTAAATTATGTGGCCATAATGCATAGGAGAGCCACTAAAAATTTGAAATTTCAGGTAAACATTTTGTCTTAGAAGAGAATGTTATTAATAGTTTCTCCTTTGGAAATTTCAAATTTTATAATTGTTATTATGATTATTTCGTTTTTTTTTTTTTGTTGTTTTTTTTTTTTTTTTTATTATATTTTAAATTCACTTGCTTTTCTTCTTCTGTTTTTTAAGGGGGGGAGGGGGAGGTCTAGTAACTACAAATAGGCTAAATACCATGAGGCGGTTGTTAGTGGGGGTTTTTGTTTTCGATAAGCTGATGTCCATCTGGTAGTAATTCAATGTTGTCGCTAGGACGAGGTAGCTTGGAAATGGCGGTAGATGGTTTACTAGGTTTGGAAGATTTGGGTTTTATTGTATGTTGTATTATTTAGGTTGATACTAGAATCACCTAACAAATAGACTAGGGCTGTAGTGGCTCTATTGGTTTCAGAACTAACCATTCTAACTTGTTTCATTACATTTTTTAGACGCAGACTACTTATAGGCGTGCTTCGGAACTTGGTTATTGAAATTTAGTATCATCTATTTTTAACTTTATGTTACTCGACTTTCTTTTTTGGGGGGTCAGGGGTTAATAATCCCGGACTAATCAAAACAAATAGACTATGAATGGCTCGTGCTTACTGGTTTTTCGGAAACTACTAAAACTTATTAATTTAAAAATTTTTTTTGTTTTATTGTTCTCCTTTTTAGGTGTGGACCTGACTAAGAAAGCAGACTCCTGAACTGAATGTAACTATGCCTATTATGGTAAAAGATTATGTTCGCCAAGACATATTATATATCCTGAATAAATAAAGTCCGCAATCTATGTCCCGGAATGGAGCAAGGTTCAACATCTGAAAGTTTTAGAATGAACTAGTTTCGAAACGACTATGTGATAATGAAAGCTCTCACGTCTGTGTACGAATCGAACTCTATCACCAATGAGCTTCAAGAGCGTTGTTAAATGGTTAAAAAATCGGCATTTAGTGGATTTATGATTTAGGTAATATAATAAATATATCATAATTAGGACACAATGAATAATAAATGAATCAAGTTATAATATATAATAATAATATGATCAATAATAATAGATATATTACTATAATAATATATTTAATCATTTAGATCTTATAATAAAGACGAACTAGGCTTTTATTTATACAGTATGTTGCAATTAATAATTATAATTGTAATGGATTAAAATATTAAAGATAGATAAATATGTATACTAATATCATAATAATATAATAATATTGAAATATGAAAGATAATAATAATATAATAGAATAGTAATAAATATATAATAAATAAAATAATAATAATTAAATAATAATACATAGATCACTATAATAATTAATGTCGAAATGTAATAATAATAGATAATAATATAGGAATTAAGTTAATAATAATAATAATAATAATATGTAATGAACTTATAATAATAATAATATAATAAATAATAATAATAATAACTATAGGTTATTAATATTAATATATAAATAGAATACATAATAATAATAATGAATATGAATAAATAATTAATATAATAATTATAATATAATAGATCTGATAATGAAAATAGATAATATATAATCTGAATGATGTATCGAGTCTCGATAGATACACCACCACTATGCAGCAGGAGCTATATCACTAGTAGAATTTAATAGCAATGATAAAAATTAATAGATAATAGACTAAGTTAGTAAATAGTAATTAATAGGTAACTAACGGGTTACTAGATACATAATATTACTACTGCTAAATTAAATCTCTGATAAAAAGTTGTCCGCGCCAGAGGAAGAAAAAAGAAGAATACGGAAATAATATTGAGTTTGGGAAAATATGTGTTTTATGTAGTAGATAATAAAAGCGAGAGGTTCTCAAACTGGGGGGAAGTGGGGAAATGGGAAGTTTGTTCGAACTTAGGAGATATAAGATGAGGGGTGAGCGTGAAGGACAAAAGTCTGATATTATGAGGAGATTTTCACCAGTTTTATGTTAGATCCAGAGAGTTATGATATAGTGAATTCGAGACGGTATTTGAAGGGAGAATGTCTCCAGAGAGAGAATGGTGGTCCGTATCAAGCATGGTCCATATGTAGTGTTATCGATGTCTAAAGTTATTATTTCAGATTTGCATGAGTATATAGCATTAGTAGTTATAAGTATATATTTATGTAGTTTTATATAGTATATTATATATATATGATATATTAGTATTATATATATAATACTAGGTAGTGATAGATATATATGGTAAGTATAAAGTACCAAGAATAAAAAAAACTATATGATTATATAAGTTATTTAGTAATTATATAGAGGAGAGAGAAGAGAGAGGAGATGAGAGGAATGATGAGAGAGACTGAGAGAGGGAGGAGAGAGAGGAGAAGAGAGAGACGAGTGAGAGGCGAGAGAGAGATCTTTGACAAGTGCAAATCACAGAACTGACCGAACCAGTTTTGATTGAGTAGTTTTGGGTTGGTTTTGCCTTTTGTAACACCGGTCCCAAAAAAAGTAATGATTCAACACTCCCCGAGACGCGCATCGTTCACAACGTAACGCGATATGTGCTTACTTGAAAGACTGTTCCGTTCCGTCTTTATGTCACCAAATTTCCGGCACGGTGGAAGTTATTTTTAGGATCTGGTTTCGTAGTGGGTCAAGTAGTTTTTTTATGGCCGTCAAAGGTGAAATAGCGACTACGGTATAGAGAGCCGCAAGCACGAGAGTCGGTATATGGCATTGAGGGGTAGCTGATGGAGTTCGATATTCAACTAGTACGGATCCTTTGGATCCATAGAAGGAGCGGAAAATTATCGGCACCATCAGAGAAAGTAGTTCCCGACCAGGTCACCTCTGCGCTAAGGAATACCTAGAGGATATCATTCTGTGATAGCCGGGGGTGAGTGTGTGAAATTTTGATCTTACTAAAAAAATATAAAATAATAACAATAAAAAAAAAAAAAGAAGTCAATACAAAAACATTTAACAAAGTCAAAGCTTTATAAAATTTAAAGAGGAAATGTGGCATGGTATCACTTGAAACTGCGTTGAGTAGCTTAATTATTGTTGGTCTTCGGCTCACCTTTATTTAAATGTTTTTTCTTTCTTTATCACTTCATTCTTCACAGTATTTCGCATCAAAAAATTATTGCCATATGTTCCGATATCATAACAACATGTTATAAATGTCAGGAATTAGAGACATCCTACATATATATATATAAATGTATATATATATTATTATTTATATTATTTTATATATTATTTTTTATTATATATAATATATATAAATATTATATATTATTTATTATATTATATATATCTATATAAATAATTAATATATATATATCCTAATAGATTTATCTATATATATGATATTATATTTATTATATATATGTTATATTCTATATAGGTCAGAACTTTAAGTATATATATCAATATTATATATAGTATATATATAATATAGTATATATATATATATTATATATAATAATAATATATTATATATATATATATATATATATATATATATTATATATATTATTATTATATATATTATAATTATATATAAGTTGGATTTCCAATAAGTAAATGGCAACGTTATTTTTTTTTAGTATAACATTATCTAAAATAAAGTTTCTGGTGTTTTTCAGTAAAATAATTTCCTAGTAAAATAATTTTTTCCGCCCCCCTAACGTAAATGTGCTATTTATCATACTAAGAGTTTAACTTACTATATATATATATAATATATATAATATAATATATATAGTATATATAATTAATATATATATATATAATAATAATATATTTTTATATAATATATATATATATATAATATATTATTATATATTATATATATATATATATATCATAGTATAATATATTATTATATATATACAGTTATTATATATATATATATAGTTATATAGTTATATTATATAAAGTTATAATATATATAACTATAGTATAAAATACTTTTTAATACTAAGAGTTTTTATACATATATTTTAACACCTGTGGAAAATATATTAAGGATCCCTTTATATGAAAGTAGTGGTTTATGAGGTTTGGGAAAAAAAGTTCCTGAGGAGAGGGGGTGGAGCACAAAGCTTTGACCGCCATTACTCATCAGTGATTCCCCCTTTTAAGTTTGTTAAATTCCCCGGACAACTCATAGATTTCTTTGCGGAAGTTTTCACACCCTTTGGGCCTATTGCAAGTTTTAACACCTTGTTTTTTAGACTGATATGATAGAGCTTTTACCATTTTTTTAATAAACTTTAATCGTGAAAATATATATCATTACAATATTTTTAAGAAAAAAAATCTAAATCTATCATTAACATAAGAAAATATTACCCAGAATTTACCAGTATACAACTAACATTTTAATCAGTCCGGTATGAAACAAATTCAACTGACGTTTCCGCCACTTAAAAAACGCTTGCTTTAAGAGCTTGAATAGAATGGGCCAATTGTTTAAGATATAATAACTTTATTTTAAAGCTCAAACAATTTTAACATAACTCTATGATGAATTGAAATGTTTAAGATATATACAGTATATTTTAAATTAGTTTTCATTTAATATTTGTTTAAAAAAAAGTGATTGTCTTTCTAAACCATTTTTAAGCTCCACACATTAACCAAACTGATTAGATCCCTCTTGGAATCATGACCAATTGCAAAAGAGTACGGGATGTCCAACCCTAAATGATAATAAGTAGATTTTAAAATAAAATTTTACTTAACCCTTCGGGCTGTTTAAGACACGCCGTATACTAGTGACTTGTTGCTTTTCTTTTCCTGTTGTATGAAAAATTGTCCGGCAGTTTATCAGAATAGTTCTAATGGGTAGGAGCTTCATTATATGAAGCTATTGAATTGGAATGATTTAACTATATGGTGAAGGAGGTTCTTTGCAAAAGATGAAGCTAATGAATTGGACATAGGTTTAGAAACAGGGAGTTTGCCTTGACAATAAAAAATCCATCAGAAGGGTACAAGAATCGTTGGGTAGTTTTTTAAATCTTGCTTCTTTATTCATTACTTATATCGAGAGGTTAAAGATTGCTGCATTAGAAACTACACACGATTTGATGTAATAACCAACTATCTCGTTACATTGTTTAATCTTTTATGAGCGTTTCAATGCGCTGCGCTAGGTTGGATATAATGGATCTACTCTCGGATTTAATACTCCTACTCTTTTTAACTTCTATACTGTTTAGATAATTTTTATTCACTTTGACTCTCTATTTTTTTTGACTTCCTATTTTACTCATTGATCTAACTTTTTTCCCATTGATCTACCTTCACTGACTATCTTATGGCCTATTCATTGAACCCCTATTGACCAATTCGCTTTGACCTGAGCTTGGTTGACCTATATGAATTGGCTTTAGCCGCAGTTGGTTTATATATGAAGAGACCTAAAACAAATAACCACCAGACATTAGTGTAGACTTATATTTGTCTATAGTTGGCCTCCCTCTAGCGGGCAAACATAATACTATTCTTTAGCCACCTTTTTACCCCAAGTTTCCTAACAAAAAAAAAAATTCTCCTCTACTCGAACACTAAAACCTCCCCTTTGCAATGCGTCGCTTCCACAGTATTTTAACTATATTATAAAAAATGAGTTCTTTACGTACCCAACATAAGATTTCCATTTTTTGATGTCTTCTGGTTTACAAGTGTTATAAGCATGCTACGAAACGTCTTAATTGGGTTGCCGCCTCCGTATCTCCGAATCCAGCTCCGCCATTTTTAAAATAGCTACTGCCACCACAATTTTAAAATTTTTACCTGCTGCGGATTTAATTGTTATTTTAACAAAAAAAAAATATTATCATATCCATCATCATCATCATAATCATAATCATCAATACCCATCATCATCATCATCATCATCATCTAATCATTATCTATTATTTTTATTCATTTAAATAGTTATTATTTTATATTTTTAGACTATTTATTTATCAATTATTATTATTATTATTATTATTAATTCATATTTTGTCTTTGTTTATTATTATTATTATTTATTATTATTATTATTATGATTGGATTATTATTATTATTATTATTATTGTATTGTATTATTATTAATGATTTTATTTATTATTATTATTATTATGGGGGACCCTGATAAGGACGGGCATACTTCGAAAGACTAAATTTGTTTTTTCAGAAAAATTTTTTGGGGCAAGAAATTTTATGATATCTGACAATCGCTTATATTATTTATATATAGTATATATATATATATATTATAGTATTATATATTCTATATATATATACTATATATATCTATATATATATATTTTTCTTACTAATACAACCTATTTACTTGTGTTGAAGCTATTAGTAAAGCCTAAATTGGTCAAACTGCATGAGCGCAATTACCGATACGTTCGCTTTTTAAACTCTTGAGCGTTTGATCGCATATTAAGCTCCCCTCTCTGTCAATGTCCTCTCCAACCCCTCTCCCCAACATCAACCCACCTCCTCAATCGTATCCCCTCTTTCCCCTCACAGGGGAAAAGGGTTTTGTCCTTTCTTAATGTAATGTTCTCATCGTATTGGTGTACAAACGTACTTGCGACAATTTATTTTATTTTCATTAATGTTTAAAAGGTGAATATTATATATTTTGTCTCCTCACTATGGGGGATCCTTTTGGGGATTATATGATTTGTTAAACTCTATCAAATGAACTTACACATTATGAGGATATTTTATATTCTTTATCAACAGTACTCATTTACTGCAGTCTATCTCCATATCGCATATACATGCATCTCTACACAGGGGATACTAATGGCTACTCGACTTCTAATTTCATAACCACAAATATCGCATATATGAGGATCATTATTATCTTTAAATATATATTAGGCAGATATTCTCACTCTTATTATGGCTACGTATCTTACATCTATTGGAGATACTATGATATATTGATTTACATCCACAATATCACATATAATGAGGAATATACATCTAAAATATATTATATTACTTAGTATGGTATATTAAATATATATATATAATATATAAAATAATAAAATATTATTATATACTTTAAAATATGATATATATATAATATTATACTATATAAATATTATAATAATATAATAATATAATTAAGCAGAAGTTCCCAACTTCTCATAAACAGGATTTTTGCCTATGGGGAAACTAATGAGGTGTATTTAATTTATATCCTCACAAGCTTTCCATTACATAATGGGGATATACATTCTACAATATATATATAGGAGATATCCGGACTCTGTATCCATAGGAATCCTTCATCCACTTTTAATTGGAATTCCACTTATTAATTGTTGCGAAACTTTTACTCTTTTTAATTCTCTATTACGAATAATTCTGGAAATCACTAATCTACATTAATTTCAACCAAAAACCTACATATATATTATATTGATAATTATAATAATCTTATATATACGTATATATATAATATATTTTATAATATTGATATTATTATTATTTATTTATTATATATTCTATTATGTGCGCATATTTTATTATAATGACATATACCCTTATTAGTAGGTATATTTTTATATATATATAGTACAACTAAATAAATTTTTTTTATTACAGATAGAAATAGGATATACTTAAAAAAAAGAATAAAATTAAAAAGTAATTTCTCTACTATTAAAACCTTCTGTCATCATATATAATAATAATAATAATATAATAAATAATATATACATATATAATATAATCAATAATAATGATATCAATAATAATGAAATATATCAAACTAAATACTGTTTTATATATTACTTATTGTATTCATTTTATTATATTATTATTCGTAATTGTCTATCATGCGTTTTCTTATTATTATTCAAATCTTTATTATTATTATTAATTATTTTATTATTATTATTATTATTATTTTAAATCACTATCTATTACATTTATTTTGCATTCTTTCATATTTGTCTGTAAAACTTATAACAACAATAATAATATCATTACTTTATTATTATAACTATTAAAATAATTTTTATTACAATTATCATCAAAATAATATGTAATTATATTAAAATATAAATTTTGTATTGTACTATCATTACCATCATTACGAAATTCTATCTCACACGCAGTATTCAGGAAAATATTTTAGTTATTATTATTATAATTATTTTTATTTTATTATTATTATTATTATTTTATTATTATTACTTATTATTATTATTATTATTTTTATTATTATTATTATTATTATTATTTATTATTATTATTATTATATTTTATTATTTATTTATTATTTTTATTTATTTTTTTATAAAATAATAGATTTGTATACAATAAATATTATTTATATTAATTATTTTTTTTTTAAAGTGATGTTAAGATATCATAATTTTTAAAAGCCAAGTTTTCAACTGATTTAGTATTATTTATTTCTAATTATTTAAAAAATCGTTCTGATTATTATTCGTATTATTAATTATTTATTTATTATTATTATTGAATTATTATTATATTAAATAATTTCTCGATGAAATTAATTACTTATTATTATTTTTTATTATTATATTCATTATTAAATTATTATTATTTATATTATTATTATTATTATTATTATTATTTTTATTTATTATTATTATTATTATTATTTTATATTAATTATTATTATTATTTTATTAATTTCTGATACTTTTCACAGAATTATTATTATTTTAATATCCACTTGAAGCCCTTCTTCGTTCAAGAATTTATTGTCGATTTTTTTACAATGCATAAGGTAGCTAGTTGAAATATTATTATTATTATTTCTTCTAATTTTTAATCTATAAATTATATTTTATATTTATTAATTAATTATTATTATTATTATTATTAGATTTATATATTATTATTTTTTATTATTATTATATATTGTTATTATTTTATTATCATTATTTTATTATTATTTCATGTAGTCAGTAGTGTAGTAGTAGTGTGGTTGGTAGGATGTCGCCACTTTCTAAGTAGTCGGAGAATTTGTCGGTGGTGGTATAGCAGCAGTAGTATGTAGTAAGTTGTATACCTTAGTGTAAGTAGTTTGTAGTATGGATTTATTATTATTTATTATTTATTTAATTATTATTTATTATTTTACATTTAAATATTATATTATTAATATTATTATTATTATTATTATTTTATTATTGTATTATTATTTATTATTTTATTATCTTTTTATTTATTTTTTTTATTATTATTTGTTATTATTATTCATGATGAACTCTTAACTGTGATGAGTTTTTTTTGGGTGATGAGGCCATCCACGTGCAAAGTATTAAATTAATACTTGAGTATTAAATTAATAACAGATTATTTAATAATAGAGTGTTAGATTAATAGCCTAGTATTAAATTATTTA
>JABUQX010010718.1:0-37500 GCA_015478945.1 Trachelipus rathkii
TTATATAATATGTATTTAAACCACTTCACTAAAAATTATTATAAGAAATAACGATACATTAATTATGATATATTTCAGTCATTACTGGAGTAACTGATTTTGAAATATTTCAAGTCTATTAATATATATCATTATATATATAATATATATATATAAATATAATATATTATAATATATTAATATATATATTAATGATAATATAATATAATATAATCACTTAAAAAATTTCACATATTAAAATGAAATTTATTTAGCATACATTTATGATACAAATAAATAATATCAATACTAGTATAGTATGAAAAATTATAAAAATATATATATATATATATATATATATAGTAAAATAAAAAAAAATAATTGGCAAGTTAAAAATGTCAAAAATATGTAGTCAGGCGTTACCTGTTGTGTGTGTGTGTTGTTGATAGAACTAAAGTGTGTAACGACAATATTTGAAGCTATACAAAAGAGACATTTCATGTGTATACGCAACTCAATGAAACTGAACTGATACAGTACAATATGGTTTAAAGAGAACATAAAGGACAAATATGTACAATATGTAATAAATTCTTAAGAAGGATTTTTTGTTAACGATGTATAGCAAATCAAAATATATTCATTCAAGTTGGCCTTGTTAGCTTGGGAGCAAACTGTCCTTTAAAATTCTTCTATATGGATCCCCAAACACCGAATAATAAATATGTACTCTCCTCAAATGTAACAAGTAAGAGTAATAAGTTTTTAACTATTATGTATGCCTCCTGTAAATATAGTGAGTAACCCATATAACTCACTTGAATATAATTATAATATATATATAATATTATATATATATTAATATATAATTATATATTATATATATTAATTAATATATATAGTATATATATATATATATATATATATATATATATTCATATATATATATATATATATTATATATATGAATATATTTATAATATTAATATATATAGGTATAATATAATATAATAATATATAGCGTCGGGCGGGTTGATACTGACGTGGACACAATCATTTTGAGTAAATATAACTTGGATAATCCTCCTCACGAACTCGCTACACTATCTCGTTATATAAATTTCTTTCTTTTTTAAGAAATGTTTATATTTTTTTTGTAATGTATGTATAATAACGGCCTCTAATGAGAATGCAGCAAAGCACATAATCACAGCCACACATACGCAAAAATATAAAAATGTAATTCTAATAATAAAAAGTTTTATTAAAAGTTTGAATAACGCCGAGTCAAGCCTGACCGTGGAGGGGTGAAGCGTGACATCATATATTCAATGACGAGAGCGATGAGACAGTAACGAAATCTCGTTCTGAACATAATCATGCATAATTTCGCTTATGTGTATATTTTCACATAAGAAGCATGCAAATATATAGAATATATAGATTTTATTATCTTTTTAGTATGAGATAATAGATTATTATATTATTTTAACATATATTAATATCTCATTCCTAAATATCACAGTATAAACTCAAATCATAATATTGTTTCTATATTAGAGTTTTTATAATAATATAAAATAAACGTAAATATAATAAGTTCTTTTTCTCGATATCTATATACCTCTCCAGCCCACAATAATAAACTTTTGACAATACTTTTATAATAAACAAGTTTTATATATCCTTAAATATATTTCATTTTTTTTCATATACTATAACTGGACTTAACCAAATATAATATTAAGTAACTATATATATATTTTTTAATTTATAACATTTTAATAATATATTTAATTATATACGTATATTAAAATAATGTCAATAATTAAATTATACTACGTAAAATACGAAAAACAAATGGTTGAGTCCTCAGTTAGCACTAATCTCACTCTATTATACCCAATTTACTATGCCTCTATAACACCAGAGGAGGTGTAGATTCGTGGGTCAGGACGGAAGTATATGAGTGTTGTATACGCTTCTTCTTTGTGACTCATATGCTCGACTAATAAGGCTCGTCGAGCTGTGGAATTCAATCTATAAATGGTTACCTCTCTGAGAGTAGCGCAGCCAGTTTCAAACGCGTACATCTATTCAGCTGCGCGAAATAGATGTGAGAGTGTCAAGAAATAAATATAATCTTGAGAGACTCAACAATCTTTTAATTTATAAAGCAACGTTAGAGTAACAGCAATTCCACATATTTTCAAAAAGTGCAGGAGTTTCCTCTTCACCTCATATAAGGAACATGTTTGTAACACGAGCATGAGAAGCTATGAGTGTATCTTATATATCTATATTGTGATATTTTTAACTAGTGATTCATGTTAAAATTATGTGTAGGAGTAATTTAGAGTATTATTGATTCTAAGATATAAGACTGTAGTATTGTGATGTCATTGAGATTAGTGTTAATACACCATGCATGGCGTAAACTGCAATAATTAAATATTACAGAAGAAAATCTCCTACTAGCGACAAATTCAAACAAAATTATCAATAAAAATTCGTAATCAAGATTTTTTGTATTTTTAACCAATGATGAATATTTGTATTCTTCAACAGATACAATATACAATAATATAATATTACGTGAAGAAAAATAATATTAATATATTTATTATTTATGTTTAATTTTATTTTATTATTAGGAGTGTGATTTAGTGAGTAGAGAAGTCCGAACATCTAAACTCTCTTCATAAGAGAGAAAGATCTTGGCAAAGAAAACATTTCGGGTTCTATAAACAGATATCAACTCTATACTCACCTTCACTTTCACACTCACTGCACCTCGTACTATACAATAGTCTACTACTCACAGATACCGCTTTATTACGCAACTTCGAAACTTTTCTCACATATTTTTATCATTACACATACTCTCAGAGTTTTTATCATATCATTTGAGATGTAACTTTGTATTAGCTGTGTGTTTAGGTGACAATTTTAAATCTCCATGTAACTATTATATTATCAAAATTATCTAATATATATAACTGTAATATATTGATATAAGGTAATAAATAAATATTAATAACAAATAATAAATATATATATAAAATTCATATTTGACCGTTACAGATGGGAGACCTGAGGACACACGAAGAAAATTAAGGTGACGGCATGCCATCTTGATATAAGAAAATACTATTTATTCAGTAATAATTTTTGTAGTAGTTTGCCATACCGAAGTTAGTGTGTGACTCACTTGCAACATTTAATTAAAAGAATTGGATAGGTATAAGATGGTTTGGGTGTCGTATTAATATATTTTGACTAAGGCAAAATTGGTAGGGTTTTGGTTACAGTAGTTATTAAGGTTAAACAACATATTAATGACTGACAAATTTTTTACAGCTTGCAGTGTGGTTAGTATGCACCTTAGCTATAATTTTTTTCTTTTGGTAGTAAAGTAAGTGTGTACTATATAAGATTATTCCTTACTGGGGCCAGTCTGATAAGCCTATGTGCTTTTTACTGTCTCTATAATTTATATTGTTATACACCCTGATAATAGATGAATACTATAAACAGCACACCAAAAATTCCAAAATATGGCCTTATATAGGAATTGTAGGCAAGGCATTTTTAATTTTCCAGGGCATGGGTTATAAGACTAATCTATTATATAAACCGACTTAAATTGCCAATTAACAAACAAAAAAAAAAACTCACCACACAAAATTTCATTGGCAAATTATTAGAACATAAATTATGTTTCTTATAAAAACTTGTCTGTAAAATTTTCTTCATGCCAGATTCATCAAGCTTAGATGCAGTGGATATACTCTTGGGGAATACTGCATTTAAAGCGTTCGAGGATGATAAATTACGTGAATATTTAAAATTATAGAACTGACAACCAAATCTATTCATGACTCCTCACTTAATTATTTAAAAAGGAAAATAAATTTAACCAAAAGCTAAACGCTTCGTATGAACATGAAAATGAACAAAAATAATGAAATCCGGGCATGGGATCAGGTCGAACAGCTAGGAACACAGTATTTAGACCGTCTTCGTTTTTTCATTCGTGCTTACATTCGATAAGAAGTGCTTACCCAGTCTTAGCACGATTTCGTGCATAAACGAACTCGATTTCTCATAAAAGGCACTTTTTGTTAAAGCCGTTTCGTTTTTTTGCATTGTGCTTACGAAACGTAAGAAATGCCTCGAGTTTGGTGCGTTCGTTTTTTGTCAAACTTAGTCGCAAAAACGTGAAAAATGCTCACTGAACGTAAGGAACTTTACAATACACAGTTTTCAGTTTTGCATTTGTGTGCTATTTAACTGACTCGATATAGTATAAAAATATTAGCTTAAATTATTAACCCGGTAAAGTACCTAATTTTTTATTAGTACACAGTTTTAAGGTCAACTACACTTTTTTGTCGGAGCATTATAAATCACATAACTCTGTGCTCTCTGCTCTTTACATCCAGTACATTCCTCTAATTGATCACGCTTTTTGTGATAATATCTCTCAATTTTATTTTTCTCACGTGGGAATTTTTTTTATTTTTTGTTCATTAAAAACAAATATAAGATAGACAACAACAGTTTAGTGTATTATATTAGTTAATATATACTTAATATATATAATTACATAACTTATTTATTGTTAAGAAGTTTGTGATATAAGCTACATTCGTGCAAGTTTATACACATCAACAACTTGAGAATGTGTATATATGAGTTGAGATGTCTCCATCCGAATGAAACCTTCGCGGTTTTAAATGTGAATCACATTTTTATAATCACGCAGGCGTTACTCCGACGCTTAGACGTGGAACCCCATACTTGTGTTATTTATTAATTTTTTCACGTTAATGCATTCTTCTGCATCTCATACTCCTCTCTACAGATTGCACTATATGTTTCATGAGGAGAGAGAAATGTAGTCTTATACTTTCTAGAGTTAAAGATGCACGCAGGCCACCTCTATAAATCAACGAGTGAATTTAGGAATTCCTTACGTTTAGTGGACATTTTAACTTTAAATTTGTGCTTAAATTGACATAATCGAAAACATAACAATAAAATAAATAATGTAATTCACATTTATATGACAATATGTTTTCTTTATTTAACGTTTCGTATATGTCAGATAATGAATACACGAGAGAATGGAATACAAGCATATACCAGGCTTAACTTAAGTTGGAGGGGTGAAGTCTGACGTAAGCAGTTGGTTTTGCTGGTTTTCCCCATTGCGATGGGGATTGTGCTTGACGAGATCCTATGGCTGTTGTCAATTCGATACGTGTTTTCTACGTATTATTTCAATTTTTATCTCTAAATATATATATTAAAATGTAATAAATAAAAATCACAAGATAATGAGTCTAGTGTCGTGAGTCTCATCAGGTGAAGTACTGAAACTTATGATATATGAGATGAATAATAAAAATGTTCACAATTAATGTATAAAATTTAAAAAAATAAGTTAATTTTAAATCTAACATTCTTCCAAATTACGACGCGAGTAGACTTGGCATCCACACAGATTTCACTCCTCGTATCTTCAGTCTTACGCTTTTACTTAAATAAACCTATTTTTGTGTTATTATACTTGTTATTTAGCTCTATTCCTTATTTAGAGAACACACTACGTGCTCGAGTGTTTTCTACTAATCTATGTAATAAAATCACTTCTTAACATAATTTTTTTTGAAATATAAAATTAACTTAGTCAACATTATCATAATATTATATGGTAACTTTTTATTAAGACAATATTACATTGTGAGTCTGTGGATTGTCAGTGGTTTTATTTGTTCTTGTGAACTTAGGAAATGCAAAAAACCGAGTTTAGTGCCAGTATATGTTGATCAGTTTTTTGTTATTAAAAGAAATGAGACTGCCTCGATTTTTTAAATTCTTCAAGAGGAAGGAGAAAAAAGCTCCCCTATAGAATAAATTTTGGGACAGTCAAACCGGCATAATGATATCCCATCTCTGCCCTGGGCACCATTCCTTCCATCAAGGAAAGCTTTTGATACGGTCTCCCACAAAAGGCTGATGAAGTGAGTTATTACAATGTGGTATATAGGTGAAGTGGTAGTTTAACAGCAATTTATATAAAATTAATTTCCACAATGATTCAAAATTTTATAACCAGAGTTTAAGAAGTCTCTCATATTTACACAGTGAAGTTCCCTATTGAAGGAAATTATGTTACGCCTAATTTCTAAAACATTTTTTTTAAAAATATAAAAAGTTTCTAGAATTAAATATGATCTAAATAAAACTTGTAGTACTACCTGCGTGGCTATAATGCGGAAGCCGAAAAAAAATTTTTTTTTTTTTTTATTATTTTTTATTTTATTTAGAGTGGACCAGAATCACCCCCTCCTAAAGAGGCGGGCCCCGGTCACCCCGCCCGACGCTATACGAATTCAATTTTATTTTTAATTTTTACTTAATTTAGTAATCGTTTATTATACAAATTTAGTAATAAGTACACATGTTGCCGTGTCAAGAATAATACAAATAACGAAATAACGAAAAATCAGGATGAGGCTCTTGAACCAATAATAACCACGCCTCACTTTTTCAATTCTATGGAGAAGCAAACCTATAACACTCCTTTTTGGGAACTATCATTATAATTTTTTTACTACCATAATATAAAAATTTTATTTAGTGTTTTAATTTTTATATTTTAATATATAAGATATTAAGAGTAAATTATTGTTTTATTTAATAAATTATATAAATATATATTTTTAAGCTATAATGCAATTAAATTACCTAAAATATATTATATATATTCTATTTCGGCGCTGAGCAACAAAAAAAGGGGGAAGATAAATACAACACATGGTACAAACACCTGATGCTTCCATCGCCCGCTATGCTCTTATCTTAATATTGTGTGATAATAATATTAGGCGGGTGAATCCACCAAGTGAATGTGGTCCTCAGTTAGGCCCCTAGTGATTGTTTATAACCACTAACTAAACTGTCATTTAGGTATTAACCACTATATAAGTTACTTTGCCAAGTTTTTTAAAGCTTAAACAATATTTTCTTCTATGTTCTGTATTGAGAAATCTTAACATTTTTGTGCCGAGTATATATATAGCAGTGGACCATAACATAAGCTAATCAATCTGAGAAATATAAAAATTTAATCAAATTCTCTGAAAATGTTTTTTTTGCTTTGTGTATAACATTAGTGTACAAAAAAACTCACGATTTTTCAAAAGTGAAATTATATGAAGGGCATTTTATACCCTAAATTTATTATGATATATTTTTAATATACAATAATATATACACAAACTTTTTAGTTCATATAAAATTACTCAGTAATCCTGCTCAATTACTATAAAGACTTGTTAAAGCTTATAATAAATATTACTTGCAAAGGTGAAAAATTAAAACTTAAAAGCGTTTTTGATTTGGGCGCTGAGAGCCTATTGGAAAATTTTGACAGCTACACCAAACGGAAAAAAAAAAGTTCCTTTCTTTTTTTTCTTATTTTTTATAGAGTTCAGAGAGTGAACCTTGATTCTATCCCAAAAGGAAGGCACTTTGATATAACAACGGTCCAAAGACACATTGGTTCACTGGAACTCTTTGGCAACCACCTGACCGCTCAATAATTTAATAGTAATATATCGATCTAATATATATATATTATTATTATAATATTATAATATCGTATGGTTTGCTTTTTCCGTACATATACCGTAGAAATACCTACTTCTTTATATATATATATATAATATATTTATATATATATATATATATATAGCGTAATTATTATATTTACTTGATTTTGTGTATTATCATGCGAGTTGAAGTCTAGAACGTATTGTCACATGAAACAGATACACAACACATTGCTTTAGCGGAGAAGTGTTATAATAGTGTAACTTGCACAAGAAAGGAGCTATATATCTATGTTTTAGAGGGATAAATTTAATGTTATATAACTTCATCCTTTTTTTATGTAAAATAAAACGAGATCAGAAATAAAAGAAAACCATTATATATTTCGGAAGAGAGATGTGAAGGTGATTTCACTGTGAGATTTATAATATATATATAGTATATATATATATATACCATGGATGTGCCATACGTAAAAAGAAATGATATAAAAAATAAATAATGTAGCAAGTAATATATTCTCATGATGAGCAGCTTGCATGTGATTTAAGTAAAATATACTCATCTTAAAATTTGTAATTATATAAGTAGTAAAGTTATTAAACTATTGAGGCATTATATGGTTTTATTACTATAATATACCTCCATAAGTGAGAAAGTTTTTTAGATTAGACTTTAAAAAATTATAATAATGTTCAGATATTTATATATATATAGTATATATATTAGATTATGATTAGAGTAACAATTAATGATAATATGGTATAGGTGGTGTATTTGGTTTAAAACCAACTACACTATAATACTAACTCCTTATAGTGCCGTGAAAACCTACAATCTGTCTACATCCTAAAGGGAAAGGAAATACATACTTGTATGTACGCAAAACTCTAGATTCAAATGTTCTTAATGTAGCTGAGAAGACTGTAAATAATAATATAAATAAATAAGTATATTCATATCTCAAAAAACTAGGTAGACGCTAAGAGGCGAAAAAGGAATACATTTTGGGTAATTCTCGTTTGAATAATACTGGTAAACTTGTATTTGGAAAATGTGTTTATGACTAATTTTTAAAAATGGGGCTTATTCAGAGTATTGCTTTGAGATTTTATTTGTATTAAGTGGTGAGCAGAGGTGGGAGAATTTATAGGTTAGTTTTTATGAATCTATAGCTTAGTAAATATTTGACTATGTACCTTAAAAATTTTATAATAGACGGGTTAATTTAGAGTCTATGTTTAAAAAAATTGCTAAATGTTAAGATTAAATTGATGGATTCGTCTAGAATCTAGGTAAGTAAATTGCATATTAGATTAATTGACAGATATTAATTTTTACGATTAGTATATAATCACTTTCATGGTTTGTCAAGTTAAATTAGGATATTAATTGTCTGTTTAATTTATAGAATCTAGCTTAGAAATAAATATAGCATATTTGAGGCATGTATATGACTTTGTGAGGTGAGTATAGGTTATTAAGATTGTTTATGCTCATGATGGGGATATAAATATATCTATAATATATAGGTAAGAGTATATAAGTGAAATATGGATAGTGGATATTAAATTTGCCAATATTTTGACTGAGCTGGCAAGTGCAGTAGGGCGGCTCTCGGAGGTCCGAGCGGGGAACACAGGGGGGACGTTTTATACCCGTAGGGGATGGGGTTGTGCGGGAGGACATACCTTTAGCTGTCTCTCATTCTTAGTCTATATGGTGTATCATTTAACACTCATTAATTATACAAATACCAGAATAAAGAAGCAGGTTCGAATCGAGACTCTCTATAACCCCGCGGAGGGGGGGAATGTCTTAGTTTCCTATTCACTATTGTGCATAAGTAGTTCCCCGTTACTTTTTTTTAATTAAAGGAGGAATTTAAAAAAAACCCCAGGCCGAAGCAGACCCGGCAACTGTAAATATTTGTGAATAACCCTTGGAGTATTCTTTTTATGTAAAAAAAACAAAGCAAAATTTATAGAACAGTCTTTTATTTTAACGAGTAACCACATAAAAGGTCTCTAAAATGGCTTTTTTTCTCTATTACATAAATAATTATTAAAACAATATTTTTTTATTTTTTTATTTTTTTTACATTTTCCTATCTACAATTTTACCAGGATTCCAAAAATGTTAATTCCTTTTTCGCTGTAGCTATTCGTAGTTTTTGAGATATAATTTTTTAAAAAAACATTTTTTATTTTTTTATTTTTACATTTCCCGCACTACAATTGGACCAGCATTTCCAGCAATGTAATTCCTTTTTCCCGTAGCTATTGTAGTTTTTGAGATATAGTTGTGGCTTTTAAATATTGATACCATAAGATATTTGAAGCATTATATTTTCCAATAAAGAAAAGTAACTATTTAGGAACTTTTTGTGCTAAAACCCCATGCTAGGACCAAATCTGATACAACATCAATGACACAGCATTTGGCGATATAATTATTGCAGTTAAATTTAAATCAAAGTTGCTTGAAACCAGCGAAATCGCTCAAAAAAGAACATACTTGCTACGAAAGATAATAAAATTATCTTAAAAGGGAAAATGGAAACAATTGGAATGAATAAAAAACTTAAAAAAAAACTTGTCTTACATACAAAGTAAGGTGATAATTTGTTAAGGACATTTAAAACAAAAGTGAAATAGAAAAGTCTAAGTAGCATCGAAATAAATTTAATTTTTATATTAAACTAATAACTTTTAATTATGCCTTTAACAAACTTTAGTTTTACAACAAGTAAATTTAAAAGGAAATAATTGCCATAGCCTAATTTTTGTACGCTTGTGTGAAGTGAGAAATATATAATATCACGATTCACCTACTGTGATATGAGTGTTGGTTTATCTAGAGTCTCCGCTCATAGAGTGAGTTTCTAAAAAATTTTTTTCCACAAAATTATTTCTTTATTAATTTTTTCAACCAAATGATTAGTATCGTTTTCGTAGTGCGACACACGTTCTAGACATTTACCTATAATATATATATATTATAATATATATTATATACTAATATTATATATATATATAGTATTATATATATATATATATATATATATATATATATATAATATATATTGATTTTGGACTTTTTCAGAAAATATGTGGAGTCCTGTACTATACCTTTACCAAAAAATCAAAACTGCGGAAGTCGTAAAACATAATAAGTCATATATATAATATATAATAATATATATTATCTATTTATTTATATATATATATATATAGTATATATATATATATATATATATAGTAACTTTTTTTTCCATCTACTTGCATAGGGAAAAAAAATATTTAAAAAAAAGAATTATTGAAAAACATACTATGCATAGCTCTACAATTACCCTATCATTACCTATGAAAGATAAGTTTCAATAAATGACAGCTTCAACAAATGACTACCATTTTCCTAAGAATGAATATAGGCCTTTAAGAAACAAAAATAAATTGGTATGTGGTTCAAGTCTTCTGTGACTGGGAAGGGAAAAGGGAAACTGACATGATGTAGGATTTGTGTAGCTACTTAACCTTTGTTGAGGTGTACCAGAGCACTTGAGATTTTAGTGATCTCAAGAAAATGAAAAAATTCTTCCTATCTCTTTTCGTAATGTGAAAAGATTGTCTGGTAGTATTCACGGACAATATGGTGGGCATGTCTACTGGCCGTTTCCTCATTAACGAGGGTTCAGAAGCCGTATAATTATCTTACGCTTCTAGCAAAACTTCCATTTAGAATATGGCTGGCCTGTATGAGTCTACAGAATAAAGTAAAAAGAGTCTCACCTACTGTAATTATGTATATGAAATATATACACTTAATTATAAGTTTGTAAAAAATGCCTAACTGATGTCAAGCATCACCCTCGAGATTTCCAGATAAAATTCTAATAAAATTTAAAGCGAAGTAAAACTATTCTACTTGAAAATAGAAAAGATTCAAAACTCTTAAAATGTACTGATAACTAGTAATAAGAAAATTTTACTTTTTGGGTAAATTTTCGGCGAAATTTTGAAGATATTTTAGACACTTATGTTAAAAATGACAGGACAGAGTGGCCGACATATATTCATCTGCATAGCACCGTCACTGTTTTCGATGAATATATTGCTATCCTATCAAAATTTTAATTTAAAACATAGTCTAGAAGCGAAAAGTTTTTTAATTCCTCCTCTTATTAAAAAGTACATAACAATATAATAAAGACCGTAACATTCCATTCTTATAATAATATATAAAACATATAATAAAATAGAGACAGCTAAAAGCCACAAGCACCTACCAAGGCTGCCACAGTCAAAATATGCAAATTATCACTTCCTTTTCCTTTCCCCTCTAAGATTTATATCCCCACCATGCCAACAACTAACCCTATCCCAAAGTCATACATGCAATATGCAATTTATTTTCTAAGATAGATTCTAAATAAACGAGTCAATTAATATCCTATTTAATGTACTTATCTAGATTCTAAATGAATTCGTCAATTAATCTAATATGCAATTTACTTACCTAGATTCTAGACGAATCCATCAATTAATCTAACGTGCAATTTTTTAAACTAGACTCTAAATAAACCCGTCTATAAATTTAGACATGCAATTTACTAAGCTAGATTCAAAACTAACCCATCCATCAATCTAACAAGCGAAACCATTACCAATACCCCAAAGCTCCTTTAACAATACTACAAACTATCATATACTTGCCAAATTAGGTTTGATAATGATTCACTATAGGATACACCCAAGGTTTTTTGATTCACCTACCATTCATATGCTTATCTAATCTCAACTAACTAATTTAGTCTCAACTAAAAACTTTCTGGGGTAAACAAATGCAAAGTTTAACTACTCTATTACTAAATTTAGATGAGTATTTTCTTAAATCAAAATGGAATGACTTGCCATTTATTTTTTTAATCATGTTCCTAGTTTCCATCCATGGTCTACTATAATAATTTATCGACCACGGTATTATCGCGAGAAGTATCATATCCCCTCCAAGAAATCGCCTTTGTGCAGAAAACATTCAAAGCATTTGTGTATCTTTTCATGTGACATCACAAAATCAAGAATAAAAACGCAAGAAGTAAGAATGTTAAGGACGGAAAAAGCAACCATACGGATGGATGCAAAATTCCCAATTTTCTGAGGTAATCTCCTTCCTTTTGGAAGAATATTTGACAAATCAAATGAAAAAAAAAGGAACTTTTTCCGTTTGGAAGAATTCTTGCCAAATCAAAAACGCTTTTAAGTTTTAATTATTCACCTTTGCGATATTTATGTTACACAGTAATAAATATTCAACATTTTTAAGGATTAGTGAATAAATTCTTGCAACAAAACAACTTTTAAATTTAATTCTTGCAGCATCTCCAAATTGCAAACTAACAAAAAATTTTACTTAAAAGTTAAATATGATTGATTAACAACGAACACATTATTGGCTGAATTCCAAAATAAAACTTATGACGAAATTTTTGTGAATTACATTTTAAATATTAAATTTAGGTTTATTCATAAACTAAATTTAATTTTAAAATAATCTTAAAAATATATTTAAAAAAAAATACTAAAATAATTTGTAAAATATTGAAGGATGGAGAAATAAAATACCTTTTATTCAAACTTTGGTTACGTCATTTATTTGGGGTATCGACATTTTTTAGTTAAAAGTCAACGATCTATTTACATTATTGATCTATGTTCATTTGGTAATTGGTATGTTCTTTTGGTTATGTTCCTCATGGTAGGGACATTTGTGCTTACGCTCGATAAGAAATGCTTATCCAGTTTTAGCACGAATTTAGTGCATAAAAGAACGCGATTTCTCATAAAAGTAATTTATTTTACAAACAATTGGAATCAGCTGTTGTGAAGGACCACGTGGTTTTGGAATAAACAAATAACAAAAATAACAAATGGTTTATAATACAAATAACTGATCAACTATTGTGATGCAGTTTATGGATTTGGAAGAAGTTAGATTTAAAGCTAATTTTATTGAATTAAATATTCATCAATGCAAACGGGCCTGCCACGCCGCCATCTTGTTTGTTTACATTTTTTTTGTAAGAACGTGCTAAATTCAGCAAGCACGGGAAACAGCAACCTTACAGAATTAAGTTAAGCCGTTTTCGATTTTGCATTTCTGCTTACGAAACGTAAGAAATGCTAAAGTTTGCGTTCGATTATGTCAATTTAAGCACAAATTTAGAAAAATGCTCACTAAACGTAAGGAATTTCCTAAATTCTGTAAGGTTGCTCCACTGTGGTTGCTCTTTCCTGTGCTTACTGAATTTAAGGAAAATGCTTACGAAAAAATGTAAACAAACAAGATGGTAGCGTAGTACGTCGTTTGATTTCACGAATGTTTCATTCATAAAATTAGCTTTAAATCTAATTTCTTTCAAATCGATAAACTCCATCACAATAGTTGATCAATTATTTATAATAAAACCATTTGTTATTTTTTTTTATTTCTGTTTATTCCAAAACCACGTGATCCATCAAAACAACTGATCAAAATATATGTAAACAAAAGTTTGATTATGCCCAAAATTTGTGCTAAAACTGTGCTAAAACTGGATTAGCATTTCTTATCGAGCGTAAGCACAAATGCAAAATCGAAAACGGCTTTAATTCCTTACGTTTCGTGAGCATTTTTCACGATTTTGCGCTAAGTTTGACAAAAACGAACGCAAACTCGAGCATTTCTTACGTTTCGTAAGCACAAATGCAAAAACGAAAACGGCTTTAACAAAAGTGCCTTTTATGAGAAATCGAGTTCGTTTATGCACGAAATTCGTGCTAAGACTGGTAAGCACTCTATCGAATGTAAGCACGAATGAAAAAACGAAGACGGTCTAAATACTGTGTTCCTAGCTGTTCGACCTGATCCCATGCCCGGATTTCATTATTTTTGTTCAATTTGATGTTTAAAGTCAGCGTTTAGCTTTTGGTTAAATTTATTTTCCTTTTTAAATAATTAAGTGAGGAGTCGAATAGATTTGTTGTCAGTTCTATAATTTTAAATATTCACGTAATTTATCATCTCGAATGCTTTAAATGCAGTATTCCAAGAGTATATATCCACTGCATCTTAAGCTTGATGAATCTGGCATGAAGAAAATTTGGTTGGTGACAAGTTTTATAAGAAACATAATTTATGTTCTAATAATTTGCAATTAAATTTGGTGAGTTTTTTTTTTTTTTGTTAATTGCTACTATGGTAATATTAGTCTTATAACCCATGCCCTGGAAAATTAAAAATGCCTATGCTGCCCTATATATTTTGGAATTTTCTGGTGGGTTATAGTATTCCTGATCTATTATAGTTATAACAATATAAATTATAGAGACAGTAAAAAGCACATAGGCTTATCAGACTGGCCCCAGTAAGGAATAATCTTATATAGTACACACTTGCTTTACTACCAAAAGAAAAAATTATAGCTAAGGTGCATACTAAATCCACACTGCAAGCTGTAAAAATTTGTCAGTCATAATATGTAGTTTAACCTTAATAACTACTGTAACCAAAACCCTACCAATTTTGCTTAGTCAAAATATATTAATACGACACCCAAACCATCCTTATACCTATCCAATTCTTTATTAAATGTTGCAAGTGAGTCACACACAACAACTTCATGCGGGAAACTATTCAAATTATTACTGAATAAATAGTATTTTTCTTATATCAAGATGTATGCCGTCACCTTACTTTCGTGTGTCCTCAGTTCTCCCATCGGTGGTCAAATATGAATTTATATAGCTATATATTTATTATTTGTTTATTTATTTACCTTATCAATATATTACAGTTAAGTAATTTGAATAGTCATGGGATAAATTGCCTACACACAGCATCAAAGTTACATCAAGATGAAAACTCTGAGAAGGATGATGAAAATGTGAGAAAAGTTTCGAAGTTTGCGAAAAGGGTATCTGTGGAGACCAGTATGAGATATATTGAAAGTGAAGGTGAGTATAATTATTTTTATAAAAATGTTTTTCTTTGCAGATCTTTTATGAGTTATGCTCACTGTTAGTACATTCTTTAAACTTTATTATTATTTTTCTGAAATTATTGCATCTGTTGAAGAATACGAATATTCAGCATGGGTTAAAACTATAAAAATCTTGTTACGAATTTTTATTGATAATTTTGTTTGAATTTGTCGCTAGTAGGAGATTTTCTGCAATATTTACATATTGCAGTTTACAGCATAGTGTATTACACTAATCTCAATACACACACTTCACTACAACCATAGCCAACACATACAACAGAACAGTCTATTCACAAACAAAATCACTCTTCTATGCTTCTCGTGACAAAGCCAAGATTAGATGCTAATCACGCCTTATGGTGGTGGGGAAGCATTCCGACTATGCCGCGCTGAAGCAGGGCCTGCTATCGGGCCTAAATATTCCTGCACCTTCCACTTGGTCAGAAACTATACAAATACTTTCCCTGACCAATTACCTCTGGATTAAGAGGCTATGTGGTAATAATAAATAAAAAAATATATAATATATATATATATATATATATATATATATATATATATATATATATATATATATATATATATATATATATATATATATATATAAAAAAAAGATATAATTTTTAATTTAAAACTAAAAAAAAAAGATTGTTTCGGAACTTCAAGAATGATGATTACATTAAATCTCTACGAAGAATCAATTCTAAAATAGATGATTGTATGTTAATGACAAGATCTTTTGTCAGGATCTTCTTCTGTTGCATTGCAAAATGATATAATTGTATGGGGAATGCTTTGTCTTCATATTATACATCAGTTACTGTTTGCAAGAAAATTTTTAACAATAGTTACGTATATATATATATATACAGCATATATATTGCTAGTTATATATAAATATATAGTAGTTTTTAAATATTTCTATAGTATATATATATATATATATATATATATATATATATATATATATATATATATATATATATATATATTTTTTTTTCTAGCTTATAAAACTACTTATGTGGAGATAAAACCTGTTTGGGTTCCATATATTGAAGAAATTTTAAGAAGTTTGCTCCCAAGCTAACAAGGCCAACTTGCATTGTAAGTTAATTTGATTGCTATATATACATCGTGAAAATTCATAGTGTAGAAATTCTTTTCTTTTTGTAGTTCAGTTCATGTGTAAAAATTTTTTTAGCCAAATATTTCTCATACACACACACACACACACACATATATATATATATATATATATATATGAGAGTTGTTATATATATATATATATATATATATATATATGCATATATATAGCAGATATATATATATATATATATATATATATAGTATTAATATAAGATGTTGACTCCAGGGAGCGAAAATCAATAATTAATGTATCGTTATTTTAATAATTTTAGGTAAATACATTAAATTTTTGGGTAACCTAACCTAACCTAACCTAACCTAACCAAACTTAGCCTAAATTAACCTAACCTAATTTTAACGGAGTCAACAACTTATAATGTCCATATATATATATATATATATATATATATATATATATATATATATATATATATATATATATATATATATATATATATATATATATATATATATTTATTATTATTATTATTATTATTATTATTATTATTATTATTATTATTATTATTATTATTATTATTATTATTATTATTATTATTATTATTATTCATTGCCCTGGGCCCCTCTTATTTGGGGGTGTCCATGCCATCTCCATCTATGGCAGAGTGGAGAGGTTGCGTCCTGGAGTCCAAATCTGTGCCTATATTCCTGGAGGCCTGGGTGATGCCCAGATCTCAGTCTAGATAGTGAGATTTGCATCTCTTGTGGGAGAGTATTCTGTGTTGTTGATATTTCTGGGGGGCGAGAGTTTATAAGGTGATTTGGTGGGTGATTGTTGAGGTATTGCTGTGTAAATATGTCTTGAGAGAGATGTGTTGTTGGGAGGTGGGGGGATGGTTTTAAAAGAGTTCGCTGTAATAGAGGGCAGCAGATGAGGGAGGGATTTAAATGGTACATATCGTGGTCTTGTAGGTAGTTACATGGATGGGTTAATGAGAGCCCCTGGCATAGAATTGTGTTCCTATCATTGTCCAGGTGATCCTGAATTGGGAGAATTTGTTTTCTCGTAGGTGTTGAATTTATAGTTTTCAGGCAGCCTGTGATAGTTCTTAAGGGCAGTATTTTTGGATCCTTTGTAATTTGATTCTGTTAGTTGATGGGATTAGAGGGTACCAGAGTCTTGATCCATAGTTGATGTAGCTCTTGAGAATTGTTTGTAAGTAGTTATCAGTTTAGTTGCTTCATTGCTGAAATTCTGTCGAGATAGAGTTTGAAGGACATTTAGTTTTCTATCTGCTGTGTTAATGAGATTTTAGATGTGAGGTGTAAAAAGGTAAAGTGGGTGTCAAAGGTTATACCGAGAATTTTAGGTGTTTTGTTTAGGGGATGATAGAGTTATTTAGAGTTACTTTGTGGGTGTAATGATGATTGGTGTCTGTCAGTGGTGATCAGGGATATGATTTTTCGGCAGAGGCTGACATTCTGTTGAAAAGACAACCAGGCTTCTAGTTGGCTTTTAGGTAAGTCTGAGTATTAGTTGTAGCACTGGGTACGGAGGGGTCTGGCATGGTTATGGTTATATCATCCACAAGTTATAAGGTGTAATTGGGAGTCTGAGGTAGGGATGCTAGCTGTAAAATGGTTGAACAGGAAAGGGCAAAATGGCGTCCCTGAGGGACCTGTTTCACCCTAATGGTTTTGAGGTGACTGATGTCTGCCTGATACCTGAGAGTGCGTCCAGATATGAAATTTGCTAGCCACTTTTATAATTAGAAAAGGGTGAGTTTAGGATTTTTTTGAATGAGGATGTGTCTGGGTACTGTGTCAAACTTTACTGATGTCAATACAAGGGTATTGTTCTGTGGATGGAGGTTTTGTTTAAGCCGTTTATGAAGTTTTGTGTGATGTTTGTTAGTGCTGTAGAGGTGGAGTGTGATTTTTTGAAGCCATGTTGGTGGGTTGGGGAATGAAAGTGTGGCAGGATTTTGGTGAGAATGATCTTCTCCATTAGTTTGCACAGGGAGGAGAGGAGGGATATGGGTCGATATGAAGAGGGGAGGTTGGGGTCTTTTCTGGGTTTTAATTTGGGTATGATTATTGCTCCAGAGTGGGGGGATGTAGCTGAGTGACCAAGACTTGTTGAAAATATTTGTGATGAATGAAATAGCGGTTGGTCCAAGGTGTTTAATGTGAAGGTTTGACATGTCTGGGCCAGAGGCTGGGGATTTTTAAAGGTTTTGATAAGTGAGATAATTTCTAATGTAGTGAAAGGAGGGATGGGATTAATTTCTAATTTTGTTTTTTTGAGGTTGCATATTATTTTTCTATTATTTGGGTGAGTGGGTTTGTTGGAGATTTTTTTAGTAGTAAGCAGCAAGGATATTGGCAGTTTTGTTTGAGGGAGGGGAGAGAATTATTTTGTCCCTCTTAATGCTCGCTTTTGTAAGGTGAGGGGCTGTTTTGGGAGTTGTGGAGACAGCCACTACCTGGGCATGTTTCTTTTCTTCAGGCTTCCCCATGTTGTCATTGAGGTATTTTTTGAATTTTTCTGCCTTATGGGTGGAGATGAGGTTGGAAATTTGTGTTTAGAGAGTTAATTTGAGCAGTTAGATCTGGGGTATAAATTTTTTGATGTCTAATGATGTTCCTTTGTTTTATCAGGTTGCAGATTTCAGGTGTTAATGAGGGGTTGTAGTGTTTTCTATGGCCCTTTGGTATGTAAAGATTGGAGGTTTTTTGTATAACTTTGGTGAGTTTGTCTATGGTCTTATGTAGGGAGAGGGAGTTGTTGATTTCTAGTAGGGGAAGGCGAGTTTCTATGTATTGGGTGAATTTTTGCCAATTTGCCTTTTTGTAGTTTGTGAAAGTTGTAATTATTTTGGGGTTGGGTATTTTTGTTGTATATGTGATTATTATTGGGACGTGGTCTGATGGGAGGTCTATTTCTGTGTTCCATGTTATGTTGGTGAAGAGAGAAGGAGAGGAGAAAGTGATGTCTGGGGAGGTTTGGGATTGGTTAGCTTGTGGTGGAATTCGGGTGGGGAGATTTTTATAATTTAGGATATTTAAGGTATCAAGTTCATCGAGGATGTGAATTCCTCGGTTATCTGTGAGATGTTCACTGTACCAGGCTGTGTGATGGGCGTTGAAGTCGCCTCCTATTATCAGGTTGTTGAATGTATTGATAGGATTTAGGTTAGGTTTGTAGTTGTTTGGGCAATGTTGAGATGAGGTGGAATATATATACATATATATGTTTAATATGTTATGGGAAATATTGTTGAAGAGGATGGTAAATGACTGAATGTTGAGGATAGGATCATTTAATAGATTAGTGGTTTCTAGTGTAGTGTTATGGTAGGATAGGTTGTTTTTAATTAGAGTTAATAGGGTGTGGTTTTCTGGGAGTGTGTTTGAGTAAATGGAGTTGTATCCATAGAATGGTGTTCTTGGTGTATTTTGAGGAGTATGGGCTTCCTGTAATAAGGCTATGTCAATGTTGTATTTGTAGAGGAAAGCAAGAATTTCTGAATGTTTGTTGTTTAGGCCATTTATATTGATTTGAAGGATTTTTATTGTTAAGTTCTTATTGTTCGAGTTGTTTGGTGGTGGGGAAGTTGTAGGGGGGTTGCAAATGAAGCAAGTCCATGTGGTTTAAATGAAATTTCAGCACTCATGGAGCCCAATGATAAAATTTATGTATCCATCTTTTGCAGTTGAAACATTTTATAGATGGCTGGTTTTCTGTTACGCGTTTGTTGCAGATGGGACAGATATATTTTATTGGGCCAGGGTTAGGGTGTACATCGCCAGATTGTTTAATGATGGTGGGAGTGATATGGATTAGATTATTTTTATTATCAGAGTGCAGGGAGGTTAAGATCCTGAGGGGGGAGATGTGGGTGACCTTGGAGGTCATGATGTGCGTGCGACCAGGTCCACGGCAATTCAGCTTCACTGAGGAGGATAGCCGAATGGACAGGCAACCGCCAGGCAAATAACAGATGCTGACCATGAGAGCAATGTGAGTTATTTTGCAGGGCAAAACCCATGCATCTTGATGTATGTTAGTATACATGAATTTTATTATAATGGTTAGTTCTATTATAAATTGTTTACAAATTGTTAAGAGAAGAGATGCAGCATGAAATGGATAAATGACTGGTTTACAGGGGTTGAGCATATGAGACACAAATAGTTTAGGTAAGTTTATCAAATAATTTTTTGATATGTTTCTTGAGTTGAGAGTCCCTCCCTTCAGGAAAGTTGAGTGATGGGCCTCAACATCTGTTTCTATCGCCAGAGGAGTGTGAGCTTCCTTCTTTGGCAACCATGTATTCACATGGGTAGGGGTTGGGTTCAGACCCTGGAGTCTACTGGGGTAGGGATTCATCTTGCCCTTTGGGGCCCTCATCCAGAACTTTGTAGACCTCATCCACGCTTCGCGGAAGCAATCTGAATATATGAACTATATATATAATATATATATATATATATATATATATATATATATATATATATATATATATATATATATATATATATATATATATATATATATATATATATATCAGAGGTAAAGTACCTCGCTCATTTAGGGTAGTCCGCTACGCACTCCGCACCTCCGCGACCTCGAGAAACGAGTCCTAGCCACCTCCCCGCACTCTATTCAGACCATCAAACCTCCGCTATCGCAAAGTCCGCACGTCCGCACGTTTCCCGCTACGCGACTTCACAAAAGGTTTTAATATTAAATACTAAATAGTATATATCCTACAAAAATTTATTTATAATGGTATATGAAATAAATTTTATGAGTGTTGAAATAACCTCAAGATTTTCCTCTTCCTCCTCAATGTTTTCGTCAAAGAACAAGAGATCCATATTACCTGTGCATTATTGGCTGAAAATTAAAAGTAGTTAAGGCTGACCTCTTTGCTAAATATTCCCTCTACAGCAGCAGAACTAGGGGAGGTGTATTATATTTTGTGAACAAGTTCAACAAATTCTGCCTATGCTGAAAGGAAAGATGTCCTTGGTGAGAGGACTGTGTTAGTTCACTTTCAGCAGTCCATTGCTAATTTCTTTTAGGTACTCACCTAAATCATTCTGCCTCCCTTCTGAAATATTTTGACCAACTTGTCCACCCATAAGAAGGTCTATTTCTTCCCAAGATTTAGTAGAATCCATGAAAGCCTTGACGCCTGCAGAGTCGATGCTAATGCTACGATCAGCTCGAGAAGAGTGTATATATAGTATATATATATATATATATATATATATATATATATATATATATATATATATATATATATATATATATATATATATATATATATATATATATATATATATATATATATATATATATATATATTAATCAATTCTGTGTAAAACCTTAACTATATATATATATATATATATATATATATATATATATATATATATATATATATTATATATATATATATATATATATATTATTATATATATATATATATATATAATATATATGGTATATATATATATATATATTATGTTATTATTATAGTTATTATTATATATATATATATATGTTGTTATTATTATTAATATACATATATATATATATATATATATATATAATATATATATATATATATATATATATATATATATATATATTATATATATATATTATTATATATATATAGTATATATAGCATATATATATATATACTTATATATATATATAATAATTTCCATATATATATATATATATTATTATATATATATATATATATATATATATATTATTATTATATATATATATATATATATATATATAGATACTGCCCAGTTATCATATCAATAATATACCAATTAGTTATAGATGAGGGTAATAGCCATTCAGTCCATAAAATCAATTTAAATGTTATTTACTATATATGGTACCTTTAAGGAGGTTGAGATTGGCTGCGCCTTGCTGTGGCGGAGGGGCTTACTTCCGCCCAGGGACAGTCTGCTGCCTTAGTAGCGGAGGCCTCTGGGGGGAAAAACTAAGATGCCGCCCCCCCAAATCCACAGTGGAACAGCATATGCCAATGGATGCATGGCTGGAGGGAAGCCCGGTCTCTAGTATGCGAACTCAGGATACCAGGCGACCTCCTGTTTCAATTTAGCCTTCCCGCAGTATGAGGCTCTGCTGCGGGTGACCGTATAATTCCTCAGTTTAACTTATTCTTTTATGGATACGAAAGAACTTCTACAGGGGGCACCCCCTTAAGTGCGCCACTCCCAAAGCCTCAAGGCCTTCTTTGGATTCTCCCGAAACCTCAACTGAAAAGGGGCTTACAGTCCCTGTCAGGGGGGTGGAAGAGGAATTCAACTTGGCTGCTGCAACCCCATTAGGGGATACAGCATCTAATATCGAGGAGCCTATTCAAAGGCTCCAACTAAGAAGAACTAAAGAAAATATACGCCAGAATAAGATATAAGTGGCTGGTGAAGAACGGGCACGATCCTTCAGAGGCCCGCAAACTGGCTCTCGTGCCTATTGGCCCCCGCCAGCGGAAAAACGAGCGCGCCTTAGTGACTCTACGCCAGGGGGGGTGCCAAAGAAACCTAGGACTGGAGGCAGTGATGGGAGCTCAAGCGCCCACGCTTCCTCAAGTCCTACCTTAAATACAATCAGAATAGGAATAGTCTCTAAAGACTATCCACAAGAAATCTTGACAATGGAACAACTTAAGGCCATACAAGAAGGAATCCTGGGCAGGATCGTGGAACTAGTTGGCGGCACCACACAGCCAAAGTTTCACGGCTCTATCCTCAAACCAGGGTGGGTGCAGTTCAACTGCGACGACGAGGCCACAGCAGAGTGGCTGAAACTCGTTGTTGGACAGCTGAAACCTTGGGAGGGGGCAGATCTAAGGACAGTGGAGGGGGATGAAATCCCCGACCCATAGTACTGACTGGTCTCTTCCAGAATAGTGCAAGGGATGGGAACGATAAGATCCTAACCTTTGTAAAGGCACAGAACCTTGGCCTTAACACTGACGAGTGGAGGGTCTTGAAAAGGGAAGAGAGGGGCGATTCTGTGCACCTCGTCCTTTCTCTGGACCAGCACTCTGAAACTAAGCTAAGAGCCCAAAACCATCTGCTCAGCTATAAATTTGGTACTGTTGGACTCAGGAAGAGGAGCGGGAAACCCGAGGGGGGGGAGTAGGCTCCCCACCTCTGGCGAAACGGCCTCACCTGAGGACTACACTCCGAAGGAAAAGGGGAAAACCTTGGCTCTTAAAGGAAAGGTAACACCCTCTGGTTCACAGCCAAAGAAGAAAATCAAACTGCAGAGAGTGGGAAAGAAGGCCAAACAAAATCGGCCTTGGCAAGGGGTTCAAGTCAGAACCCCAAATCCAAATCTGCATAATGGATAACAAAAACAACTTGAGCTGCCTTCAAATTAACTTGCACCACGCAAAGGCAGCAACTGATGCTCTCGTCCGAACCTTTGTATGCGAGAGGCTGCAAATAGCCCTCATACAGGAGCCATGGGTGAGAGAAGGAACAATCAAAGGAATACCAAGTGGAATGGGTAAGCTGCTCTACTGTCGGGACCATGGCGCACCTCGTGCGGCGGTGGTCATCGGTGGTGGGGTCAATGCCCTGTCCATTCCAGAGTTCACCACAAGGGATCTAATAGCAGCCCTAGTAGAGGTGCCAACCGCGCTGGGTGTGCAAGAGGTAGTAATTGCCTCGGCATACTTTTGCGGGGACTCGAATGAAGCACCTCCGGAAGAAATTCACAGGCTTGTGCAATACTGTCAGCGGACCCGCAGGGGACTGATCTTGGGATGCGATGCAAATGCCCATCACACCCTGTGGGGCAGCAAGGACATCAACAACAGAGGTGAGTGTATTAGAATTTTTAACTCAATATGGTATTGATGTGGTGAATGAGGGCAGTAAGCCCACATTCATCACATCGAACAGACAAGAGGTCTTAGACCTAACCTTAATAAATGCCACTTATGGTATACAGATCTCGAACTGGTATGTGTCTGATGAAGTATCTCATTCGGACCATAGACACATCAGGTTCGAAATCATAGCTTTAGAGAAAGTAGAGGAGGAGTGGAGAATACCTAAGCTAACAAACTGGAACTTGTATAAAGAGCTCCTTAAACAGCGTGTGGAGGATATGGGGGAACTGTTTGATGTGCAGGACCTAGATGTATCCACTACCCAACTGCAATCAATTATACAAGATTCATATGAAAATAGTTGTCCTCTGAAAAAAAGAGGGATAACTAGAAGCATCCCCTGGTGGAATCAAGAGCTAACCACTCTAAGATCCAAAACCAGGAAACTCTTCAATAAAGCTAAGCAGGATAAAAATTGGGAAGCATACAAAACTGCCCGGAACGGTTAGTAAGGGATTTAGGAAATCCAAAAGAAGATCATGAAAGACTCTATGTGAAAGCATTGAGAGCCAATCTGAAACTGCGCGTCTACATAAAGTGCTCTCAAAGGACCAATCTAATGGGCCGAGCCTTCTCTTAAAGAAAGACGGCAGTTATACAAAGGACCACAGGGAAACCTTAGTGGAACTTATAAACACTCACTTTCCGCACAATGTAATAGTTGACGACGGGGAGGAAGTAGATATATGGGATGATAGAAGACCCAATAGATGGACGGAAAGTCTGTCTGGAAGGGTCTTCTCCCCTGATAGGGTAGAGTGGGCAATAAATTCCTTCGGCCCATATAAATCTCCTGGAGGGGATGGCATATTCCCAGCCTTGCTTCAACAGGGAATGGAGAGTCTGCTTCCGCTGCTGGTGAGAGTGTTTAGGGCAAGCTATGCCCTGGGATACATTCCCCAGCTGTGGAGGAAAGTAAGGGTGGTTTTTATCCCCAAGACGGGGAGATGGTCCACGTCTGACCCCAGATCCAATCGACCTATAAGTCTTACATCATTTCTTTTGAAAACAATGGAAAAGGTGCTGGACTACCACATAAGGGTGGAAAATTCGATAGAAAAGAAAATCCATCCTAATCAATGGGCCTACCAGTCCGGTAGATCAACAGTTGGCGCACTAGATAGCTTGGTATCCAAGATAGAAGGAGCGCTAGATCACAAGGAGGTGGTGGTTTGTGCTTTCCTGGATGTGCAGGGTGCTTTTGATAGCACCATGCATGTGACCATGGAGGATGCCGCCGCCTCCAAGGGCGTCGGACCCTCAACGATTGCTTGGATAAAAGCAATGTTGGGGACAAGACGTATTACGGCTGAACTGGGAGGGGAGATGATCACTGTGACATCTGGGAGGGGATGCCCCCAAGGAGGGGTACTTTCACCCCTTTTGTGGACCATGGTGGTCGATAGTCTCCTCACCAAACTCAGTGAATCTGGATTCGAAGTGCAAGGATACGCGGATGACCTTGTAATTATTATTAGAGGCAAGCACATAGAGGTCTTAATGGAGCTCATGCAACATGCCCTCAATATATCCTACAATTGGTGCTTGGAAAGGGAACTAAACATCAATCCAAGCAAAACAGTAATAGTGCCCTTCACCAGGAAGAGGAAGCTAAGATACATGGCTCCCAAGATTGGTGATGTCACTATTAACCCTTCCACTGAAGTCAAATATCTGGGAGTAATCCTAGATCAAAAACTAACGTGGAATCCACATCTTAAAAAGGTAGTGGACAAAGGTACGATGGCCCTATGGACATGCCGAAAGATGCTTGGCAAAACATGGGGACTGAAACCTAAAATGACCAATTGGTTATACATAACTGTAGTCAGACCTATAATCACCTATGCCTCACTTGTTTGGTGGCCGAAGGTTGAACAAAGGACTGCACAAAATAAACTGCAAAGATTGCAAAGGCTTGCATGCCTAGCGATCACAGGGGCAATGCATACATGCCCTACTGCAGCCATGGAGGCACTGATAGGCCTCCTTCCTCTATATTTGCACATCAGAAGGGAGGCCATGTCATGTGCAACCAGACTGGCCATTCTTGGTCAAATTAAACTAAAAACTGGACTCGGACACCTTCGAATTTTGGAAGATGTACCAGAGATGCAAATGGGCATTCTAGTCTCGGACCTAATGCCAAAACAAAAAAGCTTTGGAAAGAAGTATAAAATCCTTCTTACAAATCGTTCAACTTGGGATAATGGAGGTCCTAAACTTGAATCAGGAACCATTATGTGGTACACTGATGGATCGGTGATAGATGGTGGGACTGGCGCGGGACTAGTTGGACCCAATTGCAGGCGCAGTATAGCCCTGGGTGCTTTTCCCACCATCTTTCAAGCGGAGATTTACGCTATAATGGCTTGTGCCAGAATAAACATAGAAAAAGGGATGCGAGGGGCAAAGATCTCTGTGGCAACTGATAGTCAGGCGGCTATCGGGGCTCTGAGCTCCTGCATGTATGACTCTAAACTGGTTTGGGAATGTCAACGTACCCTACAGCAACTGGCTCAACACAACAGAGTTAATCTGATGTGGGTGCCAGGGCATCAAGGTGTACCAGGCAATGAGGAGGCTGATCGCCTCGCTAAGGAAGGAGCCAGAACCGCTTACTGTGGTCCGGAACCCTTCTGTGGACTTTCTAAGGCCCACATTAAAGAATTTCTGAAACAATGGGAACACAGAGCTATGACCAATTACTGGACAAGCATCCCTGGTCTCAGACAGGCTAAAGATCTGATTGATCTTTCTCCGAGAAAGGCAAAAGAAGTGCTTGCTCTGAGTAGATCTGATCTTCGAATTCTGACTGGAATTCTGACTGGACATGGGCCAGTCAGATATCACCTCAAGAAAATGGGAAAAGTTGAATGTGATACATGCCGCTACTGCCGCGAAGCAGTAGAAACGGCAGAACACATTCTATGTAATTGCGAAGCTTTAAGCTGGCAAAGATACTGGTATTGGCAGAGGGATGTACTGAAGCCTTACGATATCAAAACTTCGTCTCCTGGAAGAGTCCTGATTCCTGTGGAAAATCGGGATGAACCAGGAGTTTTAATAGACAAGGGCGTGTCACAAAAGATCCAAGTGGGTCGCAGTGACAAGGGGCCTCAAAGAGACCACCCTAACACCCACTCCACCTAATCTAACATTAAGGAAGTTGGGAGATTGGCTTTTGGAAGTTTAATTATTAAAAATAAATAAGTCTTAGACTAAAAGTATAATTAGTTATAAAGTTAAAATAAAATATATTTCTTTATTCTAGCCAATAAGAATTCTTAATAAGAAAACTATACTTTCATTTCAAAAAGGTGCGGACCAAAAGAGCGGAAACTTTTTTTGATCCGCACGTAAGTCCGCTAATTTCCTGACGCCTCCGCACCTCCGCTAGTCCGCACCTATTCTGGTAGTCCGCTCGGAGCGGACTAGCGGACTAAAGAGCGGAAGTGCTCACCTCTGATATATATATATATATATATATATATATATATATATATATATATATATATATATATATATATATATATATATATATATATATATTATAGAGGGCAGAGTAGCGCACTCAAGAGGCAGGGACGAAAGCACCTCCTCCCATTGTGCTTATGATGTGTATGGTATTTCCTTGACATTTCAGTGCCCAATGGTTCGTTGCGTTCATATACACACTCCTCTTCTTCCAAACAACACCTTCCCCTGACATTACCTTATATCCAATGTGTGGGGCAGAAAGAATTACCTGCATCGTATGTCGCGCGTGGTCATAAAAGGTGACTAGCACTGTGGTACTGGGTTAGCTGCCCACTACCACTCATCTTTCTTTTGCTAGGTATGCTATTGCAGGTCTCGGACATGGTCGTGATCGCCGTAAAATTCATGCATCTTTCTCTTTTGAAATTGCATGAATTATTTGGGTACATGGAATGTCAGAGGAATAAATGTTGGAGAGGAGAAGAGGAGAGAGGTGATGGATGTATTTAGAAAGAGTAAATTTGATTTGCTCATGTGACTGAAACAAGATGAAAAGAAATGTGAAAATTAATGGTGTGGTGAAATGTGTGTGTGTGTTGGAGTGAGAATGAGAGGGGGAGAGAAGATGCGATTTTGATGAGTGAAATATGGCACAGAGCTATGGTGGATTTTGGTTGTATGAGTACTAGAATTCTAATGGTTAAATGAAAAGGGAACGGATGATGACAGAGTAGTAAGGAAGTTGTGAATGGCAGGAAGGTGGCTGGTGCAATTAAATCTTTGATGAATGTAACAGGACGAAGTCTGGGAGGAGCCAGGGTTCTGCATGAAATTGTTGTCACTGGTATTAATGACTAGTAGTGAAACTATAGTTGTGGAATATGTGGTATAGATCTAAGTTGCAACCTGTTTAGATGGGTAATCTTAATCGCATGCTAGGTATAATAATAATTGATAAAATGAGGAATGAACATATAAAGGAGCTCTGTGGTGTGGAAGAAAGGCGTAAATGGAGAGAAAAACAAGCCAATAAAGGAATGTCTGAAGAAAAGGAATGTGAATTTGGCAGGGGCGAGAAGAAATGTTCATAATACGAGTGAATGGCAGGGTTTTGTTAGGGAATATTGCTGTGACCCTTTTTCTGGGAATGAACCCTATATTGAGATAAGAGTGATTGGCTTTTCATATATATATATATATATATATATATATATATATATATATATATATATATATATATATATATATATATATATATATATATATTATAGAAAGAAGGTATTATAATATCAGGAAACCCTTGCCCCATATGCAGAGATGACTTCCTTGTTATAGACTTTAGAAATGTAAAGCTTCTGAAGCAGTTTGTTTGTCCTTATACAGACAAGATCTTATTCTGGGAGTAAGTAAAAATTATTATTTCTACAACTGTTGTTTTATTAAGTAAATAGTCATATAAATACTGTTACAGCCGAGCAGAAAGTATTAATGCTTTCTTGTCTTGGTTACAAAAATCGTAAAAATTCTCATCAAACGAAGGAATTTCTTTAATTTGCAGGTTGCTATTTTATACAAAATTTTATTCCATATTACACAGAATTAGGGACATTTTTTACGTTTGGTGAGCATTTTTTTTACGATTTTGCGCTAAGGTTGACGAAAGCTAACGCAAACTTGAGCATTTTTTTAGCACAAATGCAAAAACGAACACGGCTTTGACAAAAGTTTAATGCTTTCTTGCTTGGTTCCTTCTACTTCTCGAAGGAATGAGCATAAAGCCTCTGTCATGATTCGAGATCTCTGTTTTACAACAGCAATGGTTTCATTAATTGAGTGATTTAAGCTGGTTGTGCAGGTGATAAGCCCATACAACACGTACTCTTGGGTTTTTCTTCCCAACAGACCCAGAATCAATCCCAAGAGTATTGGGAATGCGGAACATAATGTTTTACCTATTGAGCGACAGACATGTTAGTCTTAATACCAGTCCGTAATGAAATAAAAAAGTAAATGCATGATTCAATAATCTGTTTAATTCATTTGTTTTTACTATGAACAATGTGTATACTAGGGTACTTTATTTCTACATTGATATGTTTTAGTTTCCAATATTCCTCAATAATATGAAAATGAATAACTTTTTATAGTTTTAAATTTTAGCTACTATTTATTTTGATCAAACTGTTGTTTAAGTGCATCATTTGATTATATATATATATATATATATATATATATATATATATATATATATATATATATATATATATATATATATATATATATATCTATATATATATATATATATATATATATATATATATATATGATCATTCATCATCATTACCCACCTTCTTTCCTCAAGACTGGGGTTAAGGTGTGCAACATGCACCGAAAACAGAAATGTAGAAGAAGAATATGATTCAAGCCAAAAAGAAAGCCCAGCCTTACCGACCTCTTTATACCTTTTAGTGAGAACTCTTCCCAGTCAGAAAACCCACCCTAGGGCTTCACGGGACCGCGACCTACCCTCACTATGGCATATCGCCAATGTGGGGTTCATTCCTTTTCCCAGATGGGCCACAACCATATCCCCATCACAAAACCCCGCTATTCACAACTATTATGCAATTTTTTTCACGCCTCTGTAAAACACAGTTCTCTCCTTCAGGCATTCCTTTACTGACTCAATCCACTTTTTCTTCGGTCTCCCAGCCGGTTGATTCTCAGCAAACTCACTACTATACATCCGCTTAACCAACCGACGATCATCCATCCTTTCCACATGACCAAAGCATCTCAACGTACTTTCATTTATTCTCTCATTTACCCCTTTCTTCACACCACACTCTCTAATATGTTTATTCCTCATTTTATGAATTCTTCTCGCATCTAACACACTCCTAAGATTGTCTATCTGAACACATTGTACTTTAGATCTATACCCCTTCTTCCAGACCATAGCCTCACTATTATACATTAATACATGTAACAACATACCTTCATGTAAGACCCTTGCACACTCAAGACTTAGTCCCTTTATATCCACTAGCGATTTAACTGCACCAGCCACCTTCTTGCCATTCACAACTTTTCCTACTAAACCTGCATCATCCGTTCCCTTCTCATCCAACATATATCCTAAATATTTAAACTCAGACTCTTGTTCCAGCTGCCCACCATCTAACATAACTTCACACTGAGGACTGTCCTCACTCAGCCAACCATAACCTTACTTACGTTTACTTCAAACCCTCCCCTTTACACACCTCCAAATTTCTACCAATCCTCTCAAACTATCTTCAGATTCTCAAGGCCAATAAACCAAATCTCATCCACATATAAGGTAGGGCACCATCCACTCTTTTCCATTCTCTTATCATTCTAACACCATCCCTGTCACTCCCCACCTCATTCTTTCTCTTCATAACCCCATCCATCCATATATATATATATATATATATATATATGTCAGTAGAAAAATAAAGAAAAATATACATATTAATACCTAATATATATATATATATATATATATATATATATATATATATATATAATATATATATATATATATATATATATATATATATATATATATATATATATATATATATATATATATATATATATATATATATATATATATATATATATATATATATATATATATATAAATTCTTTTAATCATTTTTTCTCCTTTTCAGTAAACAGATTTAGATATAAGATATATAAACAAAATTAGTATATATATGGAATGTTTGTTTTTAATTTATAAAAAGTAATATAAGATTAACACGTAATAAATAAATAATATTTAATAACATTATAAAGAGAAAATTAACAACAACAAATGAATATTTAAATTAATTAAAAAGAAGACATAAATGAGAAAAGAGAAAAAAGGAAATCACAATTCATTCAAATTCATTCAAACACCGAAAATAAAATGAAGACCACAAAAAATGAACATCTTTGGATATAGGAAGAAATGTAAATAAAAGTAAGTTTACTTTAAACATTTTAAAAACAAACTGATTTTATATACTAAATAAACAAAATGAAACAAGAAGAAGAAACCGCAAAGGAAATTTTATCAGTAACAATGGATAAGCTAACTAACATGATAAAGGAACTAATGGATATTAAAGAAAAAAGAGAAACAAATGAAGAAAGAAAAATGACTTTAATAATACCTAAATTTAGTGGAAAAAAGGAAGAATCTTTTGAGGAATACTTATTTAAGTTAAAAGTATGGAAAGAAGTGTCTCAAGAAAAAGAAAAAACTAAAATAGCACAAATAATAGGAGGTTTAGCAGGTGAACCACTAGAAGTAATTATGTCTTTAAAGGAAGAAGAAATATGGACAGAAAATGGAGTAGAAATAATTATAAATACATTAAAAGAAAGATATAGTAGAAACAAAGAACAAGAAAGTTATCTTAAAGTACAAACATTGTTGAATATGCAACAAAGGAAAGGAGAATCTTTCAGAGAATATGTAGCAAGATATGATAAAGCTAAAAGAGATTGTGAAAAACTTGATGATATTAAAATAAGTGAAAAGGTACATTCATACCTATTGATTAGTAATTCTAATATGAAGGACATGGAAAGAAAGCTAATTATAAATAAGATTGAAGGAATTAAAACTAATATTTTTCTAACAACTAAAGAATCAATTGTAAATATGATGGAATCAGTATGTGAAATCATAGAAAAAGAAGGCAATAAAAATGGAAATTGGTATAATAATAATAAATTCTGTACAATATGTCAATACAATAATCATAACACTGATGAATGTTATTGGAGAGAAAGAACATTTAATTTCAATAAATGTGGTATTTGTAAACGTACTAATCATAAAACAGAAGATTGCTATTGGAATGAAGAATATAATAATGTGTGTTGGAAATGTAAAAAAGAAGGACACATAATGAAATATTGTAAAGAAAATGAACCATTAGAAGAAAAAAATAATAAATCTATATTTTTCATAGAAAGAAATAATGAAAAACTATATTTAGAAAAAATTAACTCCATTATTAATACAGAAAAAGAAGAGAGACGAAATGATTTAGAAAGAGAATTAGAAGAAAGAAAAATAAATAGAACATTTTTCAATAATAATGAAGAATATACCGACTCTAAGGAAATTAAATATCAAGAAGATGTAATGGCTATTATAGATACAGGAAGTATAGAGACAGTAATTGGAGAATTAGGATTAACAAAATTGATTAGTGGATTAACTGATGAGGAATTACAATATATAAAGGACACACAAAAATTTAAAAATGGTTGTTTTGTATTTGGAAAAACAGAATATAAAATATTAAAAGAAATATTATTGCCTTGTAAAATCAAAGGAAAGAGTTTTGATTTAAAAGTCAATGTAATAGAGGGTGATATACCTTTATTACTAGGTAAATCAGCCATGAAAAGAATGAAATTAAAAATTAATATTGAAGATGGAACTGTTGATATTTGTGATTTGAATCTACAGAAAGTACAGACCTTTGATAATGAAGGAGGACATTCCTGCATACTATTGAATAGAAAACAAAAGAAAACATGTTGGATTAGTCAATTTAAAGAAAATTGGATAAAAGAAAAAGATAGAAAAGAAAAATTGAAAAAACTACATAGACAATTTGCTCATTGTGGAATAGAAAATTATTTAAAACAATAAAAAATGATAATGAAAACAAATAAAAGAAGAAGATTTTTGGAATAATGTAAGAAAAGAATTGGAGCAAATTGTGAGAGACTGCGAAATATGTCAAAAATATAAGAAAACTCCACCAAGACCTGTGGTAGGATTGCCATTAGCAAATAAATTTAATGAAATAATTCAATTAGATGTAGGAGAATTTGAGAGCAATAAATTTTTAGTAATAATAGACCATGCAACAAGATATACACAAGCAGTATGGTTAAAAAATAAAACCAGTAAAGAAATCATAGAAAGGTTAATTGAAAAATGGATTATATATTTTGGAAGTCCTAATAGTATTATGTCTGATGCAGGAAGAGAATTTCAAAATGAAGATATGGAAACTTTTACTACAAAATTGAATATCAGATTAATGAGTACAGCTGCAGAAAGCCCATGGAGTAATGGTTTATGTGAAAAGGTAGTAGGGTTACTTAAAGAATCATTATACAAGTTAAAACAAGAAGGACATGATAGAAAGAATAGTATGGCATGGGCAATATTTGCCAAGAATGGACTAACAAATTATTTGGGATATGCACCTAATCAACTTGTTTTTGGAAGAAACATAGGAATACCAAACATAGTAGATTCTGATAACGTAATAATAAGTGAAAAGAGAGATACTGATGACATGATTAAAGAATTATTAGAAACAATAGAACATGCTAGAAAAATACATATAGAAAATGAAAGCTCAGAAAAAATAAAACGGGCATTAAGAAGTCAAATAAGAGAACACATGTCAAAAAATATAAATATAGGTGAAGAAGTATATTACAAAAGAAACATTGATAAAGAATGGAGAGGACCAGCTAAAATAATGTGTGTAGATGGAAAAACCATCATAGTAAAACATGGAGGTACTTTAAGATCTGTATCAAAAGTTCATTCCACAAGAATTCAAAAATGTAAATTAAATGATAATAACAAAGAACTTGAAGATAAAGATGAAAAGGATGAATATGAGGAAGAAAGAAATGAAAATATAATAGATAATTTAAATGAGAATGGTAGTAATACAGAAGAAATAATATGGTCAAATATTATGGATGATGAAACTGATAATGAAAATGAAAATCAAACTGAAGATGAAGAAGAAGAAGAAATGACATCAATTGATGAATATGAAGAAATTGATCCAAAAAATGTGAAAACTGGTAAATACTATGAAATGAAATTAAAGAATAATGAAGACATATTAAATTGTTATGTTATTAGTAGAGCTGGCAAAGCAACTAGTAAAAAATATAATAAATGCTATAACATACGCAATTTGAATACAAATAGAATATATGATATAGATTTAAAAGAATTTGAAAAAATATATGAATTAGATGTAATTGAAAATGAAGAAAATAGCGAAGAAGAATCGTTGGATGCAAGCGAGGAGAAAATAGATGAAATAGATAGTGAAGATGAAGATGAGGAAGTAAATCAGAGTTATTATAATCATTCTAATGAAGAAATTAAACAAGCTAAAATAATAGAGATAGAAAATTGGAAGAAGAACATGGTTTTTGAAGAAGTAACTGATAAAGGTGAAAGAGTAATTAATGTAAGATGGGTAATTAGTGAAAAATTATTGCAAAATAACAATAAAAAATTTAAAGCCAGATTGGTAGCTAAAGGATATGAAGAAACAGTGGAAGAAAAACAGATGCACCAACTGTTTCATCTGAAGCAATGAAAATGATACTAACCATAGCTCAGGAAAAGAAATGGAAAATAAATGCTATGGATATTTCAGCAGCATACTTGCAAGGAGATATAATAACAAGAAGAGTATATCTAAAACCACCACCAGAATTTGATAATGGTAAACTATGGAAATTGAATAAAACAGTATATGGATTGCAAGATGCTGCTATGATGTGGTATTTATCATTGAAAAGACAATTACTTAAGTTAGGTCTAAGACAAAGTAAAATGGAACCTACACTATTTATAATGAAAGATTCAAATAATATCGAAGGATTATTATGTACACATGTAGATGATATTTTATGGGTAGGAAGTAAAAAATTTGAAAGCAATATAATAAACAAATTAAAAAACATTTTTGAAATAGGAGAAAGTAGTTCAGAATCATTTAAATATTTAGGAGTTCAATTATGTCAGAAAGAAAACATGATAATGATGGAGCAAAATAGTTATTGGGAGAAGATTAAAATTAATGAAATAAAAACAAAAGAAAATAGAAAACTTAATAAAAGAGAAGTAAAAGAATACCAGCAATTAATAGGAAAACTAAATTGGATGGCAAGAAATACAAGACCAGATTTATCTTATATAGTTAGTAAAATGAGTAAAGGAGAAAAAGAACTGAGTATTAAAGATTATAAAGAACTTCATAGATTGATAAAAAAATACAGAAATGAATTAAATATCATACAAATAAATAATGAGAAAATTGAGAAATTCATAACATATTGTGATTCATCATTTGCTAATAGAGAAGGAGATAAAACACAACTGGGATGTATAATTTTTGCTGTGGATAAAAAAGGAAAAATGATACCCATAATGTGGAAATCAAATAAATCAAAGAAAGTTAACCATTCAGTTATACAAGCAGAGGCAAATAGTTTGCTGGAAGGTATAGAACAATCGTTGTACATACAAAGAATGTGGGAAGAAATTACTAATAAGAATATACCTTTAATTTTGAGAACCGATAGTAAGACACTTGTAGATACTCTAATGTCAGAAAGACAATCAAAAATTAAAAGCATGAGAATCATAATTTCAGCAATAAGAGAATATTTAGATAATCAAGAAATACAAAAAATAGAATGGGTGAATAGTAATGATCAATTTGCTGATATATTCACCAAAGAATTACATAATAAAAAAATGAAAAATGTAATCTCCAGAGGAGTGAAGGATGAACATGAAAATGGAACAGCAAATAAGAACTTCTTCAAATGTAAGATGACAAAAAACAAATTTGAAGAAGCAGAGAGGGGGAAGAATGATAAATTCATTTAATCATTTTTTCTCCTTTTCAGTAAACAGATTTAGATATAAGATATATAAACAAAATTAGTATATATATGGAATGTTTGTTTTTAATTTATAAAAAGTAATATAAGATTAACACGTAATAAATAAATAATATTTAATAACATTATAAAGAGAAAATTAACAACAACAAATGAATATTTAAATTAATTAAAAAGAAGACATAAATGAGAAAAGAGAAAAAAGGAAATCACAATTCATTCAAATTCATTCAAACACCGAAAATAAAATGAAGACCACAAAAAAAGAACATCTTTGTATATAGAAAAAAATATAAATAAAAATAAATTTATTAAAAATATATATATATATATATATATATATATATATATATATATATATATATATATATATATATATATATATATATATATATATATATATATATATATATATATATATATATATATATATATATATATATATATATATATATATATATATATATATATATATATATATATATATATATAAGATATATATATATTCTCTTTTCTTCTTTATTTTCCTTTCCACAAGATCAGTAAGCGTGTCATCATCGAAAGAAAAAGCAGTAGAAGAATATGACAAAGTCGAAGAAAGCCCAGCCT